>PDIM01000041.1:162073-192744 GCA_002811675.1 Ichthyosporea sp. XGB-2017a | reverse complement strand
TACTGCAGGGTGATCACTGACTGGACTCACAGCTGCTGCACCATGTGAATTTCTTCGACTTATAGTACTTAGCACTTATCCATAGCTTTTTTATAGCTGCATAGTATCACAAACACACCCGCCATACTTCATAATTAAAATTGCTTCGAATCCCACAGGCCTGCATGTTCGAGCACTCTTTGGGCTTTGATTAGTATAGACATATAGTATATCCAAACATGGTTGCAACTAAGGAAGTGTTCAAATCTGCTGAATATATAGATAGCGACGAAGATGAATCAATGCCTGGAAGGGAAGAGCGGTCCCTAAATGACAATAGGTAAGATTGGCCGTGCATTCACCCTTATTTTAAAATATATTGCTGCGTGTGACTAACAACACAAAATTACTTAGCTTTTCATTTGAGCCGCCGAAAAATTATAAAAAACACTCTGTCGACCCTCAGAGTTGTATTCCAGTTGAAAAAGTAAAAAAGTCTGGTCGAAGCTTATTTTTGATTAGAGCACCGAAAGGTTTCGATTCCAATTTACTGACAGGTATGAATGTCAATTGTAAAGATTTGACTTGCTCTTTCGGAAATATGGTTGGCGAAGAATATGAGATTAGTTCGTCAAGCAAAAGTCCTGGCGTAAACAAAGGGGAACTAGCGTATTTGAATGTTTTGCTAGCAAATGCTGATGGGGTTCTGAGTACAGAGTGTGGTTTGGATGGGCAAATTTTGATCTCGCGAAGAGTGAAGATGAACGCTGACGAAGTGGGAAACGATAAAAAGAGAGTTTTATTAAAAAGCAATAGAGCAAAAGTTGCCAATGTAATGAGTAGCGGGGCAAATTTGAAATTGAGATGGGAACCCATCGGTGCAAAAAAGTCGGTTAGCAAAGGGAATGGGGAGTGCGTCGAAGAAAAGACGATTGCTGTTAAAAGGATTTCCACAAAAAGGCAGTCTACAAAGACCCCAGGTAGTGCTAAGAAAAGTAAGAAGATTAAAAGGGAAGCTGAATAAACGCACCTGTGTAGTGTATACCATCACAATAGAATATTTATTTTACGGTCAGCAAAGAGGTTTTCAGCATTATGGGCAATCAATTGCTATTAAATGAAAGAATTGAACTTATAGTCAGTACTGTCCGCATAAGTCACAACTTCACTCGATTCTTCCATCGAAACTTCTCCGTCCAATAGATCTTCAAGGCTCCTGTCCTCTTTTTGTCCATTGGTAACGGTAGTGTTTGCAGAAGTGGAGTACTGCTTTATGGACTCGTGCAAGCACTCTTTCAAGTCTTTTACCCCTTCAGATTTTGCTACCAAGTGAATAGGAAATCCAACCTTTAGATCTAGAGCATTGTGAACCATCAAGCGGACATTGACCATGTAGTCAACCCGAATAACATTCCCATACAGAATAGTACCACAGCGAGACAGTTCATCATGAGGATTGGTCTTCGGGGATCGCGGAATGTCAAATTCAATTGTAAAGTTCCTTGCACAGCCAGCAGCAACGTATGTGCCGGGCATTACCTCATTTACAAGAATCACTTCTTGAACGAGAGACTCCTCCTGAGACTTGTAAGTGATACACTGAGCAACACTTAGTCCGATGGAATCGACATTCTTGCTACTATCGTTGAATACCTCCACTTCCAATGGAACAGTATCTCCAATAAAGTGACAATACTTTGTATTCACCACCAACTTTGCAGGAAGATTCCCCCCAAACAAAAATTTCTTCTCACCCGAACAGCTTACGGGCTCCCTGTAGAGAATTGCTTCAGAAATATTCTCCAGTACCCGGAATGGACTGGTTGCTTCCATAACAACTTTCTCCTCACTATACTCGGCTGCAATAATCCGAACTTTCGCCTCATAAGTTATGGATGTATCGGGGTCAATTCTTCGTGGCAAATAGCCCTTACTTGGAACAACCCATGTCTTTTCTAGGTCCGATTTTAAAATTCTTTGGAATGTACTTGGAAGCTTCTTCGGTAGAGAATGCACAAAGCAGTACTGATGCACGCCCGGCAGTAAAGGATTGTTTCCCTTTGTCAATGGATCTGCATAGCTCCAAATTATTTTAGTTTGCTCAAAGACACTTTTCCTATCACTTCTTTCCTTTGCAATCTATTCAATAAGGAAACAATATTAGCTCAACCACAATGCGAATTTCTTTGTAAGAGCTAAGCGGTATCCAAAGCCCAACTTACCGTCGCATCACTCATTGAAAGCTCATACCAAGATACACACTCCTTCCCACTCACAGTCACCTCAATTCTCACTGGTTGTAGCTTTGAATGCTCACCTTGTGACGCTACTACTACCATTCCCTTTAAACATGTCAAAAATTCGAAATGCACACAAACCCCAAGTTATTAGTAAACACTTCAGCAAAGACTTGAACCTTCATGTTTACGGGATCTTTACGTACAGTTACTGTGTCTCCGCTTCGATACACATCCTGATTAACTCCTAAGAAAGTAAAATCCCTTTTAAACGTCCCTTCGGGTAGCATCGAGTCATCAAAAACATTTGCCTCCGAAACACCGCTCAATTCCTGATTACCCAGCATTCCACCTTGTTTTGCATGATCTGTTGGACTGGCAGTCATCTGAGAATTTACCTCTTTTTCATTCAAAGAAGTAAATCCCGCATCCCCCCCAATAGTGAGTGTATCCAAAGCATCCAAATCAAATAATATGTTTTTACCTCCGCCGCTTCCAGCAGCTGTGGGGTCGCTCATGATATATGTCTTCAGTTACAAAGAGGGTTTTGGATGAGAGAAGAAGTACATCACTCAGAACAGTCCAGTCAATCGAGGTGTATACAGTAGCCACCTATAGAGCAGGAATAGCATGAATAATAAACCATTTCACCACAATAATAAATTGTCTGTTCTGCTATATAATTTATAATGTAATTTATTATTTTGTGTGCCTGGATCATGCCCACACGTCCCTGCAACAACTACAACATCGATCAACCATGATACTCCATAGCTATTTCACTAGAGTGATATACCCTCTCAGCTGTGACGTGTTCTTCGAGGAGTCCTCACTCCTCACCGTGCACTTCCTGCACTTTGGAGTCGGGACAGACTTCACATGCCACATTTAGCTCCACCGTGCAAATTGCCTGGGCACAGGCCACAGGGGCAAAGCCAAAATCCCAGGGAGGCATAATCCAAATTGAATGTGAAGATAACCGCCTTGAAAATGTGAAGCAATTAGATTCAGTTGCTCAATCACTATGGCTGTCGAACAACTTCACTCTCTGCTAGCATAGCACACTGCTGCAATCCTTGCCCACCAGTAATACAGATGCAGAGCTCTATACCGGAGAAACAAAATACTTTTCATGCTTATATTACAGATAACGGAAGGAGCTTAACATTTAAATGCAAATAACAAACTGTCCTGTTACACACATAAACACTCGATGGAGAATCGCCCAGACTATAAAATGAAAAAATTAAAAGCTTCCAACACATTCTCCCAAGTAGATGAGCAAGGTGGTCGACAAAGGAATTTAAGCAATATCCGCAACATTTGACACAACTAACACATTCGAATGGAATTGTTGTCTTTCTTGGTGCTTTTCAGCTTCAACAAAAAAGAGCATTCTTAAATGCGGCTGGAGCATGTCAATGCACAGTTTACTATCTGGAATCATTCGCAGAGATTTTAGTTACAAAGTTAATACATTTATACACGCAACTCATGGAAATAACCAACCCTTCCTCAACTTTCAAAAAGGTGCTTACCATCTACATGCAGAACGGGTCCAATGTGGCGGGCAATATGTGCTTTGCCCTTTTCCGATTCGCAAAACAGTATCTTCTACATGGTATTATGTGTCGATTAATAAAGTGCAATATTTAAACCGGTCCATTACTACAGAATAACTTACTCTTTCATCAACGCACTTCAAAGATCTCATCACCTTCAAAGTATTTGTTTCGTCTTTTTCGGTGCATTGGAAAATATAGTATACATCATAGCAACTTGCCAGTTTCACAAATAAGTCTTTTACTCCGAACTTAAATCCATCTATCCCATGGTTAAAGCATTTCTCAGGGGCAATTGAAAAGGTAATTTTTGGTTTTCTTCCATTTGAAGAGCCAAGGCGTGCAGAATACTCTGTAAAGGGAGCTGATGGATGAGTGGGCAAACTAGGAGTTTCTCTTTGTTCCCCAATCTGGGTCCCAAAATTAAAACTTTGATTTAAATTTCTTGAGTCCTCCTCTATATCTGTTCTCTCCTGCTCTTCACTTTCGTCATCTTGAGCATAAGTTCGCCACAAATATAAGGCCCCAGCTAAGGCAACCCCTGTGGTGATTCCTAAACTTACATAGAGCCTCCACCCACCCCTATAGTAGTGCGCGCCTCCTGCTGTCCAGAGCATTTTGGGATAGTGATGTGACTCCAAGCACCTCAAGGGAGATTCTACTGGAGTGTGGTTGGTTTGAGAAACAAGGACAGTTGTTGACAGGGAGTTTATTTACATAGTGATAGCAGTCGAATACAGCCATGGGCCCCGATCAATAGTCTCTAGTCAGCTGATCGACTCACAACCCCTAGATCCCCCAGCCCCTCTAGTACACACTTTTTCAATTGGTCATGCGTGGCTGCAGCAGCAGGACTCCAGTCTCCACTGCATTCTTCAGTGCCCCCTGGAGAAAGGAGCCTTATAGTGTGTGCAATACATGACACTACTCAACCAAGAAACACAAATCCTGCAAGACTCACTCTACTAACCCCTCCAGATCTACACCAAACGCAATGCCTCCAACAACCATGTTCACATTCCAGCCCAAAGACCCCCCCTTCATCTCCTCTCCCTCTCCCATTGCCAAGGATGTCGAGAGTGTGAAACCAAATCTTATTGACGACATAGTTGAGTGGATCCACATCCATTCGCGCGCCGTTGTCTCCCACCTCGACACTTCCCAAGCTGCAAGTGAAAGTATATGTCTAAAGGAGAAGCTGCGTATTTTTTTGATTTCTATGGGTAAACCTATTGGTAACTGCAGCAATAGATTTCACCTTTATACGCTGCTTTTTGCAGTTCAGCGGCTTGAACTCTTTTGCCCTGCACACAAGCGAATGTGCAACTTAAATACAGCAAACTTAGAGGGGTTACTATGTGAAATAATGTCGTCTGCAGAAAATTGCGGAGGAAAAATCAAAGCTTCGTCGTGTGTCCCGGATACGATTAAACGTTTTGAAGCTTTACTACGCCAGAGTCAAGTTGTAAATAATGGCTCATTTGCAGTACTACCGACGTTTTTTATATTTGAAGTCTTTTTGCTATTTGAACAAAACTTATTGAATGGAACAAAAGGACAGGCATCTTGTTTGGGGTCGACTATGGAGAGTTTTGAGAACTTTGGGCTTGATGAATCGTTTTGCTTGGGGAAAGATGCAGAACTTGTGCCAGTAGACTGGGAGTATTATTCATTCAACTCTTTGCTTCTTCGTTCTTCACGGATGAAAATATTATTTGATGAAGATTGGAAGCAATTTATGTATCATTTTCGTGAAAATGAGAATAACTTAATGCCGAATCTTTTTGAGGTATTCCATCGGGATATGGTTAGCTTCAGCGTTTTCCATGATTTACCCTCATTTTTATTTAATTATGTTCAGAACCACCCAAGTACGTTTAATGTTGATGCCGCTGCGAACCAAAAGGGGGGTTGGGTGCTGCCGCTGCTGAGATTCGCTGATATTCAGAATTCATCGGGAGTCGCGAAAAGGAAAGACATGGCAGTCTTGAGTGCTGCCCTTCAAAATGCGTATTTTTTCTATAATATGCCCGGCATTTCTAAAATGCCGAGTAAAGAAGCACCCGACGACCCTGAAAATACTCTCATAAACACTGATTCTCTACTGAATACTTTGTTCACTACAAGAAAGTGCTTTGTGTCATTGGGAATTTTAGCATATACTGAAAAAAGTCTTCTTACTTGTATAATGGAAACCCCCGACCCTACTGCTGTAATTGATACCAATTCTGCAAAAAATGCGTTCAAAGCGTTTCCAGATATTCATAAGCGATTGTTGATATATTCACAAGATGCTGGAAGAGGGTTTAAGCCCAGACACTCAAGTTTGGTCAACGATATGTCGTCTCCTATTATGCTCTTCAAACCTGGATCCAGGGTAATTTCAGGCTCAGCCCGCCAAATAGGCTGCCAAGACTTTTCTGTGGCATTAGAATACAGCTATCGACTATGTAATTTGATTAAAGAGCGAGCCGCGTTTAGCCATTGTCAAGATTTGCTAGCGCACATATCATCTCTCCGGTCGGAAGAAAGAATTTGCAGCCATTCGTGCAACGCTGTAATTCTGAGCAGTCACCTCGCAGAATGTGACTGTGATTCAAATATGTTTGCGATGTTGATTGATAAATCACATTTGTACTTTCCTTCATCTGATGTATTAGATTTTGACTATTATTTGAAACTTGGCTGCTCTTCGCTTGCTTCAAAGTCGTACGTCAAACGCTTTGGCACATTTGGTAATGGTCATGAACTAGGATGTATTGCTGCCTATAATCTTGCAATGTCGAAATTTGATGACTTTATCGTAATATGCACTTGCTATCAGTTTATTGAATGCCTAGAGGAAATATATTTTGGTAGTGAAAGTTATCCGGAGCAAAGGTTTAAATGGGCTTCTAAGCTTTTGATTGATTCATTTGCGGCAAAGCGAATATTTGACTATTCATCGAAACAAGAGTTGATTGAAATTACTGGTCTGTGTCCCGAAGAAAATATTGCCTTCAAAGACCTTGTTGGACTTTTCTTTGAATATAGCTACGGTAATGAGTACCCCCTTGGATCGGCTCTTCCAGGTAACGAACGCATTACAGTTTCATTTCGACATGATACATTCTCTTCCGAACTAGTGGCCAACGTATCGCCGACTTTGATTTTGAAATGTTTAGAAGCGGCAACATTGCATATTGCTGATTGGAAGTCAGGTAATGGTTCACCTTTCATTCTCGAAAACTGGTGGAACTTGCCTTTAGCTTACTCGTTTGTTAACAAATTAACATTGAGCTCTTCGTTTGCTGAAAATTGCTTTGAAAATAGCGATTTGATTTGTTTATTGTATCACCTGGACAAACACGGATTTGAATTTGATTTGCTAAACGATTTAATGAATGAACATCAGGGTAAAATTCCCGCATGTGTAAGTGAGCATTTGCGCTCGGCCTTTACACCAAACTCAAGCTCTCGTGTAAGCATCTCTAAAATACTCGCACAAGACGATCTTCGTAATGATGTGTACAACTACCCTTATGATGTGCACAATACTGCCCCTAGTTCTGTTGAAAAAACAAAAGCAAACTTCTATCAAAGACTTGGAATCAGATCTCGTCCCGATGCAGATAGTGACGCTGATGCTAAC
The DNA here is from genome assembly GCA_002811675.1 of Ichthyosporea sp. XGB-2017a. Taxonomy (NCBI): domain Eukaryota; class Ichthyosporea; order Dermocystida; genus Chromosphaera; species Chromosphaera perkinsii. The sequence goes on along the minus strand of PDIM01000041.1, from coordinate 185,335 downwards.
AAATCCTTTGGAAATGAACGTGAAACAGATAGTGTGGTATCAAGCGATAGTGAATATATGCTAGACCCCCAATTACCCTCCCTCATCAAAGAATCCAACCTTTTTACTGTGATTAAGAAATGGGGAAAGTGCCCTGAGTCTTCGTGCAAGAATCTGCTGAAGTGTGGGTATTTCATGAGGGAGCCTTTGTTAATATTGGTGGGGGGGTCACAAAGCAAGGTGGATATGTTGAGGTGTCTTTGTATGTGGATAACATTGGCGAGCTCTGCGTTTTCGAGAGGTGGCTGTAATTCCAGTGGGCAAAGTAGCCCCGCAAATGTGAAACGAGATCTAAGAAATTCTCAGACAGTGGAAAGAAGGGTTGATGAGAAAGTGCTGATGGGTATATCTGATCTTGAACGCTTGATAATGTCCGACTTGGAACAGAAAAGCTATATGAGCGTTCTAAACGCATGCTACATATTTTGTTTTGATTCCCCACTTTACTATTTGCTGTTCTTTTGCTACGCTTTTCGTCTTAAGGCTCTCAAAGAGTGCACAGCTATCTCAAAAGTACTGTCGGTGAGACTGAATGCTGCACATCCATATCAAAAAAAATTTGGATGGGAATGGCAGAGGGAAGATAAATGGATAAATCATTTTTGTGATGCGGTGTGCTTTTTAGAGTTGAAGTCTTATAAAGGACCCGATGAAAGAAACGCTTTCTGCACCTTGGTGCTCAATTCGAACATTTTGACTTCTGATGCGGTTATCAAATCGTTTAAGCGTCATCGGGGGATCCTTCATAGTATGTGTACAACAAATATTCCATGCTCTATAGATATAACCGAGGAGGAATATATTGAGAGGCTTGTTGAAAATGGCATGTACGAAGAAGCCCTGTATTTATCGGAAGAGTTTTCTTTACCAGCGGAAAGTGTTCATTGTAGTTATGGGTTCAGTATGCTAAAGGAAGAGACCGTGAAGCTTTCGTGGGGAAATGAAAAAAGTATCTTGAACATATTCGGTAAAATAAGTAATATGTTCAGCACAAAAGCTTATTTGACAGCGCATGCTTATGCCTTCTTCGTTTGTTTATTATCGGATGGCTTTCAAAGCGCTTTTTTTAGGAATATAGAAGTAGATGGTATCGATTTGATTAGACCATTTGTTTTGCTGTGGGCGACAAGATCCCAAAGTAGCGGGGCTTTGGTTTGCAAAGATCCTTTTGAAGTTTTCAAAGACGTATTCTCATGCATGAAATCAACGTTCTGTGAACTATCGTTGGAATCAACATCAAAGTGTGGAATGTCTGCTGGTTTGCAAACCAAACTTTCTCCCTCCTTATTAACTTGCCTTTTAAATAGCGGTTGTTTTGTAGAATCTATGATGCTTTTAGAACCAAAAGATTCTAAATATGTGGTCGATCTGGCTTATACAGCATGGTGTCTCGCCTGTGAATGGCTTGTGCCTGAAGAATTGCCCTTTTCAATTCGACTTTTGCTTAGAGAAAAGCAAATTTGTAATGATGAGTCCGATTTTCTTTGCGATGCAGTCTCACAGATCAAACAGCTCAGTCTAGTAACAAAAATTTGTGAACCATTTTGTCGAGCAATCGCACTGAAATGTACAGTAGCGCGCAAGCTTAGTTTGACGTTTTTGCAACTGCAAGAAGCGAATCCGAGTGATGTATTTGCAAACATTTTCCTGCAAGGCGGATTGGCCCCCCTTGCGAATTCATATGCTGAATTGGAAATGATTGATTTTGAGACTCAGTTTGAAATCCTCGTGCCACTATGTATTCAAGATATTCTCTGTGTAGCTCCGATTGATGAAATATCATTCAAAAATATTGATCTTCATCTGTGTACTAGTGACATTCAAAGAGTGGATTCGGTAATAGAACTATTTTGCTCCCACTCACATTCATACTTGGTGCGAGTCGCTGAACATATTTTACTCTATTTAAAGCAACCTGGGTTTTGCTTGTCACAATTTCAAAAAGCCGTTCTTTTGCGATTTGCTTGTCATTATTTCCATGCAACGGACTGTACTCATGGTCTCGAAAAGTGCATCGAACTTGGCCGTTCCTTATCGTGCGAATATGTACGTGAAGAAAAATGGTTACTTTTGACCTATATGATGATAGCATGTCTACCGTATGTGGATTTCCTCTTTATTTTCGATGTTTTGTTGGATCGTGAGAAGTTGATTGGACTAAACATGCTTTTGTGTAGTAGTGACAAGGAGAAGATAATTGTTGATCAGCTTGTGAACCACATGCAGCGAAGGCTTTGCCGTCGTAGTCTAGTGAGGTCTTTTTTAGCCCAGTTTTACAAAAGCAATTTGTTAATAGACTGGATAATTAGTGAAAGTAAACATTGGTTTGAAAATTTCAGGAGAGGATTAAATCATACCCCTCCGAGCCAAAAGATAGAGATTTATGCATCACTTAAAGAAATCTACGATCGGGGAAGTTGTGTGTACACGCGAGAGAAAAAGATGCACAAAGCTAACTATTGTAGTCGAATGAGCGACGCACTGTCCTTACAAATGAAGCATATTGATTGTGCTTTGTTTGGAATTGAAAAGGATAAAGCCATTAATTTGGTTTGCAGCTTCTACAAATTTGAAGAGGCCTTAACTTTGGCCAGAGTGTATGAAATTGAGATTGACTCTTTGCTGCCTGAAATTCTTTTGAGACAAATTATTGGGGCGGGTAATATCAGGTACTTGAGTGATGTACGTGCCCGATTTTCGCTACCAAAGGTTTTGTTTATAGAAATTGCAAACAAAGCCTTTGCTATCGCAAAAAATAGTAGAACTTCATCTAAAGACAGGCATAAAGTTCTTCTGCATTTGAAACAATTTATTGCGGAATACGTAACTGATGTAGAACTCCTTCAAGACTTGAGGGAGTCACTGCAGAATTACGGAGTTTCAACCTTTGACCAAGAGTTCGATCCTAGCACTATTTCAGCGGCCTTACATAACGACTTGTCTTGTAAATAACTGAAAGAGATGGCATCCGCCCAGAGGCCATCCTCTACACAAGAAAGAGAAGAATTTACTCTCCCTTCTAATTCTCTGTGTCGACCAGGGCCGCTATGTTCTCAGTGGGTCGCCCAATTACTGTTTTTCCTGACGAAGATTCCAGTATGGGCCTCTGAAGAAGTTTCGGATTCTCCTCCAAAAACTTTAAAAGTAACTCTTTCTTCTCGTCGCCATCCTTTCCGTTACTGACCTCACCAAATTAAAAATCAATAGATAAAAATAAAAAACGTACGTACACGAACTGATTAGTGAAAAAGTTTGCCGTCTTCAGGGATAAAAGATTTACAGACTTACATAACTTCCTTGTAATCAGGCTCTCCTGAGCGAACCATTTCTTCGATTTCAACAGAATCCATGCCCGAGTACAATTTTTCAAGAGTGTTGTAAGACAAGGGTGTATTCAAGTACTCGACAACTGAATACTTGACGTTTCGCTCGTCCAGAATTTGTTTCGCTGCCCTGCTCTTCGAGCATTGAGGATTATGATACAAAGTAAAAGTAGCCATATTTCGAAAAGCAACAAACAGTCGAAAACAAGTGGCTGTGTTACTGCTGCTGGTTGATTTAGCAAGCGGTAGTAGCATCAGTAGGAGGTTGCTAGTTGTGAGACAGTGGGGCAATAGGCCAGCCTGTAGAAGAATCATCACCAGCTGCTGCTGCAGTAATGGCTCCTATTTATAGCCTCATTCCTGCACATTCCTCGGGGCTACTGCAGGCTGTACCTAATTCCCTCTCTTTTCCCCCCAACTTGTTGGAGAGGGATATAATAGCTGCCCGGTCTTCTTCCTTTTTTCTCCTACCCGTACCAGACTTGTTTTATGCATTTGTTTGCGTTGTATTGGATTAACTTTAATCCCTGAATCACCAGCCCCTTCCTGAATATCATATTAGTTGATAGTATTCACACTTGCACTTGTGTTTTCAAGCAACCCTTTTCACTGGAGGACAAGTACATCATGGATGGTGTTTTGACCTCTGCTTCCAAGGAGGAGTTTCGAGCGCATGAGCCCAGGGCAAAGCTGAAGAGGGATAATTCCTCTCTTCCTAGTGGGGGTGAAGATGGCCACTGGATGGATGATGAGCGTAAAAAGATTATGGCCTATGAGTACCTGTGCCATTTGCAAGAGGCCAAAGAGTGGATGGAGGCCTGTGTAAAGGAAGAACTTCCAAAACCCTCGGAACTTGAAGAAGAACTTCGAAATGGCGTAGATTTAGCGAAATTGGGAATGATTATTATCCCAGATGCGATTAAGAAAAAGAAAATATTTGATTACGATCGTACCCGGTACAATGAGAATGGACTTTCATTTAGACACACGGATAACATCAACCAATGGTTCAAGTTCATGGAGACTGTTGGCCTGCCTTCTATATTCTTTCCTACTGTTACTGACCTCTACGACAAAAAGAACATGCCAAAGGTTATTTACTGTATCCATGCCCTCAGTCATTTCTTGTTCAAAAAGGGCTTAGGGCCAAAGATGTCCGATCTTGTTGGTAAAGTTGAATTTACTGAGGATGAAATTGACGCCATTAACAGAGAACTTCAGAAGCATGGAGCACAAATGCCAGCGTTTAGCAAAGTTGGTGGCGTTCTAGCCAAAGAGCTCAATGAAGAAGACGCAGAACTCCATGCTGTTATCATTGCTATAAACCAAGCCGTGGCCGAAAACGATGCCCATAAACTCCAAACTAGTGTGGTTCTGCCATGTGCCCAATTAACAAATATACAGCTAGGGAACATAAATGAGTACTTGGAAACATTATCTGCTAAGCAGAGTCGCAAGTCAAAAAATGACCTTTCCCAGTCATCAGAAGAGCTTTACGATTCTCTTCTTGACCGCGAAGAGATACAGCAAGCTCTCGACCAAGCAAATGAGAATGTTGCCATTCTTGCAGTCAATGAACGTGTCGCGGAAAACAATGCGATTATTTCGTTCCAAGCTCTACAGAATAGGGACGCGGGACTTCGCTTTGTTCAGAACGACAATTACCGCTTTTACCAAAACCGACTCAGGAAAGCTCAAGTTAATAAGGCCCGCGAGTTGTCATCGAGCTCCTCAAGTCTTAACGACGATGAGCAAAGTGTGGCCCTCCATGGAAGTAAAGTTCCCATGAAGTCACGAATGTCTTCTTTGAGAGATGAAGATTTAGAAAGTGGCTATGGCAGTAGCTTAAATTCGCTAGATGCTGATATAGATCAACAACAAAAGGAACTTTGTTTTTTATCAAAAATGGAAATTCAACGTCATATTGCTTCTGTCAATCAGGAAATTTCTGCATTGAAATTAAACGCCTGTTTGCGTTTGCAGACTCTAGTTCGAGGAATAAGAGCGCGACGCTTTGCAAATGATTTAAAAAAGGAGCGCGATCAGAACCATAGAGCCATGGCTTTAAAAAATTTGAGTTTTTTTTTTAGGGGCGCACTTGCACGAAGAAGATACCTTTCTCGGTTGAGCATGTTACGAAGTTCAACCGCTCAAGCTGTCACGATTCAGAGCTGGTTTCGAGGTGTGAAACAAAGACAAGCATTCAAGAACCGACTGAATTTTTTAAATGATCAAGAAGAGCCCGCGAAGAAGATTCAGAATTGGTGGAGGCAAAAAAGTGCAACAAAACACTACAGGGAATTGACCGGAAAGACGTGCCCTCCAGTTGGTGCCGTGTGCAGCTTTCTTCACCTTCTAGATCAAAGCAATGTTGATTATGCCGAGGAGCTTGCGCTACAGAGGTTAAGACAAAAAGTTGTTTTGAATATCAGACAAAACCAAAAGCTGGCCAAGCAGCTCAATATAATGGATATTAAGATTGGACTCTTGGTTCGTAATCGTATTAGCTTGGATGAAGTGGTAGCACAATCTAGAAAGTATAAAAAGAAAAGTATCCCTGCAGGAGAAAAGCATGAGGCGGGACTAAAAGCGCTCACCAAAGATAAGCGCGATAGGCTTGAAAGTTATCAACATTTATTTTATCTTCTTCAGACTGAACCAGATTATCTTGCAAAGCTTGTGTATTTGCAACCGCCATCAAAAACATCTCGATTCATGGAAAGTGTTGTTCTAACAGTTTTCAATTATGCCCAAAATAGCAGAGAAGAATATTTACTGCTAAAGCTCTTCGAGAGTGCAATCCGAGAGGAAATGACGAACGTCAATGAGATAAAAGACTTTACGTCCGGTAATCCTACTGTAATCAAAATGGTGGTGCATTATAACCGGGGAGCCAAAGAAAGGCTATTTCTGAGAAAACTGCTACGGCCCCTGATGCTTAAAGTCCTTGACCAGGTTGATCTTCACCTCAATACTAATCCCGTCGATATCTATAAAAGCTGGATTAACAATACCGAGGCTGAAACTGGGAAAGCAAGTGGGTTGCCTTATGAGGTATCCCCCGAAGAAGCTTTGAAGCATGAACACGTCAAAGCCATATTTAACCAAAGAATTGAGGCCTTGAAGGTACACACTGATCAGTTTTTGGATGTTATTAACTCCGCTTCTTCTTCATTCCCTTACGGAATGAGGTACATTGCCATGAAACTGAAAGAGATGTTGAAGCAAAAATTCTGTTCATCTGATGAAGACATTATTCTAAAAGTTGTGGGCAACTTGGTTTATTACAGGTATGTAAATCCGGCCATCATTGCTCCCGATGCCTTTGATGTTGTTGAATCCTCTACGGATGCGTTGATTTCTTCCCATGAACGAAGAAATTTGGGTGAAATTTCGAAAATGCTCCAGCACATATCATCAAACATGAGGTTTGGGGAAGATGAAAGCTATCTTAGCGTTCTTAATGAATATATTTCAGAAAGGTTCGAGAAAATGAAAGTATTTTTTAAGGATGTGTCTTCAGTTTCAAGTGCTGAAGAGCATTTTGGTATTGACCAATATAGTGAAGTACGTACTTTATCTCGACCTATTATTTATATTTCCCCCAAAGAAATCTACTCTACCCACTCACTTCTTTGCGAACATATCGACCAGCTTAGTCCTACCAAAGACAGCAAACTAAGAGAGATTCTTGATGACTTGGGTCCTGCCCCAAATGTGGAAAATTTTACCTCAAATGACAATATTGCCGAATGCGAAGATCTTAGTAAGGAAGCACTGTGCTCGAATGAGGGTGAAATTTCTCTTGCCTTGCAAAACAAATTTGAAGTTTCCCCAGACGATGACCACGATACAACTGTTCTTTTCTTGCGAACCAAGCGGCTGTTGATTAACATTATTCGATTTCAGCCAGGGAAAACCCTTACTGAGATTTTTGCTACTCCTTGTACTGATGAACAAAACCAAAATCATATCGCAAATGTGCTCAAGAACAATTTTTTGAAAGATGAGCATGATAGCAAGTTAACTAAGCAGGAGCGCCACACATCATCATACAGGCCCGCTTCGGATGCTGTCCAATGCCAGCATTTGCAAGAAGTGAAGGATAAGGCTTTGAGCAATTTGAAGCTTCTAGAAGAGGCGAAGCTTGTTACCAAGAAAAGTGGCTATCAAGAGATTTTAAATTCTTTGGCACAGGATATTAGGAACCAAGCTGCTTACCGGCGAGAGAGGAAAGCTGAAATCCAGAAGTTGACAACCGCAGTTGAAAGCCTCGATGAAAAAACTAAGTACTATGAACAGCAAGACAATGACTATCAAGAATATATCAAAAGTTGCATTGAAAATATGACAACAGTTCCAAAGCCCAAGAAAAAAATAAGTTTAACCAACTTGTTTTCGGGTAGCAAGAAGAAATCGGAAAAACACCATTTTGGATCGTTTAAGTACGGTGCCCAAAAGCTGTTAGACAAAGGGGTTCTTGTTGAACTGGAAGGAGTTTCTCGACTTGAACGCAAAGGGGTCACTATTGAAATTTCGTCAAATGAAATTGGTGTCTTTAAGTTCAAAGGAACTTTTCTTGGGGTGCCTCACGAAAGCACTGAGATACACTTTGACGAGCTTTTGCAAATGCAATATGATGGTATTTCTATTATGACCATGTTTGATTTTTGCAAGATTAATATCAATTTATTGATTCATCTTCTAAACAAAAAATTTTACGCCAAGTAAATATAACCTTGCTGCTTTCTTTCATTTTTGTTCACAACTACTGTTGTGGCTGCTATCCTTTGAGTACAAAATTGAACACCTCATCATATTCTGAAATAAAATGAACATCGATGTCGTTTTTTATGAATTCCTGAAGATCGTCATAATCCTTGCGATTCGGTTCCGGAAGAAGAATGTGCTTCACGCCAGACCTCTTTGCAGCTAAGATCTTCTCCTTAATTCCACCCACAGGCAATATCTTCCCAGTCAAAGAAATTTCTCCGGTCATTGCTGTATCCTGCAACACAGGGGTATTCAATGCCAATGACAACAGGGCCGTGGTAATTGTGCACCCAGCAGATGGCCCATCCTTAGGCGTCGCACCTTCCGGAACATGCATGTGAATATTCGCCTTAGAAAAAAAATCATTTTCAGGCCTCTTCTCAGCAAGAAAATGCTTCGCATAAGTATACGCGATTCTTGCACTTTCCTTCATTACGTCCCCAAGTTGCCCTGTGTATTGATACCCAGCTTTCCCTTCCCGTTCTTTGTCCTTCTCCATATCTGTGCTATACGGCGACTTCGATTCCGTATTCAAAGCTTCAATATACAGTGTCGACCCTCCCATTGCAGTCCAAGCCAATCCCATAACCACACCTGGCGGCGTTCTCTCATACATTCTCTCGGAGGCAAAAACTGGCTGACCCACGAAGTCTTTCAAATCCGGTTGATGGACTTCAATCTGCTTTTCATTTTTATCCACAATCCTCAAGGCTGATTTTCTGAAGATTTTTTCGATGTGCTTTTGCAAATTTCGTACACCGCTTTCTCTGCAGTAATATTTGATAAGCCCTTCAATAGCATCATCGTGGATAGTTACATTCGCAGGCTCAATTCCCGTACTTTTAGCTGTCTGGGGAATAAGATATTGTTTAGCAATTGCAACTTTCTCTTCAGTGACGTAGCCAGAAACCCTGATCAGTTCCATTCGGTCGAGCAAGGGGCCTGGAATGGTATCCGAAACGTTAGCAGTACAGATAAAAAGAACCTTTGACAAATCCACCGGAACATCCATGTAATGGTCAAGAAAACTCTTATTCTGCTCCGGATCCAACAATTCTAGAAGAGCGGACGCCGGATCACCTTGTCGGCTAGCCGAAAGTTTGTCAATTTCATCAATTAGAATAAGAGGGTTTTCCGTTTCCGTTTTCTTCAGACACTGAATAATTTTTCCCGGCATCGCACCAACATAAGTTCTTCTGTGCCCCTTAATTTCAGCGACGTCACTCATTCCTCCCACACTAAATCTAAAGTACTTTCTGTTAATCGATTCGGCAATAGACCTTGCAATACTCGTCTTTCCCACACCAGGGGGGCCTATGAAGCATAGAATTTTCCCTTGACTTGAGCCTCTAAGTTTGCTAACAGCAATAAACTCAAGAATTCGCTCTTTAATGTCCTCCAATCCATAGTGATCAGCATTTAGAACCTCTCTGGCTCTACTAATGTCAAAATTTTCCTCACTAAACTTTCCCCATGGCATGCTGGTGAGCCAATCAAGGTAGTTTCGGGTAACGTTAAACTCGGAGGCATTCTGATCCAAATATGATAGCTTGGCCAACTCTTCATCTATGGTCTCCTTGATGTGTTTTTCCATCTTTAAATCCTCTACTCTCTTTCTAAACTTTTCAATTACAGTATCCTTGTCATCTTTTTCGATTCCCAACTCCTTTTTAATTTTCTTCAACTGCTCTTGAAGTAGATACTGGCGTTGGTTTTTTGATATTTTCTCTTCAACTTCACGCCCAATCTTTTCCTGCAGCTTCGTTGCAACCAGTTCGGTTTTTAACAAATGGAGACACAAATTCAGTCTTTCTTGAATATTCACTTCTTGAAGAACCCTTTGAAGTTCGACACTGTCTCCACTAGTTAAAGCAGCCCCAAAGTCCGCCAAGTGTCCTGGATTGTCAAATATCTGACTATTCAGAGCCTGGAAATGAACTTGCTCTTTGAAAAGAGGATTGAGACGAAGGATATCTTTGATTGTTGAAATAACAGCAGCAGACGTTGCTTTCAATAAATCATCATTCTTCTCAAATGGCTCATTTTTCAAGTTGTCAACCTTAACTTTCATAAACGGGTCTTGCTCAATAACTGAATTTATCTTGATTCTTCTATGAGCCAAAAGTAGAACTTGAAATGCCCCATTTTCGGACTTTGTGATTCTTTGAATTTGGGCAAATGAACCAACATCGTAAACCTCTGAAATATCTTTGATAATTTCATCTGTTTTGTTGTCGTCCTTGTACATAAATGTTCCCACATATGGCGCCGCATTATCAATTTTTTTCTGCAAGATGGCAGCAAGTTCTTTACTTCGGATTTCAATATGTTTTACAAATCCCGGAAATATAGGATGTCGCGTTATAGGAAGAGCGAGCACTTCCGGGTACAGTTTTGGAACCCCAAATTCCACAAGGGAAGATCCCTCATTTTTAGCCGGTGAGTCATTACCCATTGAAGGCGCACTTTCACTTCTCTCTCGGTCAAGTATAGTGGGAGTTTCCATAACAACTTCCTCGAAACCCGAGCCAGCACTCCTTTTTCTTACTATTCTCCCACTCTTTGAGCGTCGCTTCGATTCTTTTGCGTTTTCCGCACCATTCTTGGTCTTCTCTGTTGCACTTTTGTCTTTTGACCCTTTTTTTGCACGCTTACCGTCACTTTTCTCGTCGTCATCACCACCACCTACTGAACCACCATAAAATCGGAATCCCAAAGGTCTCATAATGTTATTTCCCGCGGTAGATTTACCACCAACGCCAATGCTCTTAATATTTGAAAATGTGGGCCACGCGACAAACGACCGAGTTCCTGATGTGGTACCAACTCCCCGCGCCACGACGGTGGCACCACGCACCACGCTACCCAGACTTCTCAACATCCCACAGACACGCACAGACACACCAACCACTGCAAGCTACGGGCCCGGTACTTTTCGAACAACCGATCTAAGAGCCTTGGCACAGTACTACACCAGGGAGATTAAGGCAACTAAACTAATGAGTCAGCAGTCTCTGTCTCGGCAGAGTCTTTATCTGTGTGCACTGTGAGACTGTAGCTGGAGCGAGATACATAACAATAATAATAACAACAAGCTGCCTCAGTGTACTCGAGTGAGGGAAAAGGTGCCACGCGTACAGATCATGATTCATAATAATTTATAACCCTAGCCCTTAACCCTGCACGTGGTTTCACGGGACTAGGAAGCTATATTTGGAAAAGCCCCCATTGGCTGCCTAGTGCCAGAATTATAGTATCATTCTATGGACTGTATTGGTGTGTGTGCACTACAGGCCTGCTCTTTATGCCTTATAATTATGGTCTTGCAACACTGACCTTGTATCTAAAGCTACAGCAGGCAAACGAATACTTTTGATCCAGATATATACTCATACAGATTTGGGCACATACTTTTGCGTGAAAGGGGAGGGAAATGCATAATGTCAGACCTGATAGAACAGATTAATAATACCCATAGGGTGGTAAACTCCAAGGAAGAGGAGGAAAATTTGGCAAAGATTGCAAAAGCAAACGAGGCGTTTTTCTCACGCTGTACAGAGTTCCAAGTGATGGGAGTTCCTTTGGAAGAGGCAGTAGAACAGCTAAGGGTCCTTTCAGGGCTGATGCCGGACGTTATTAAGGAGAAAAAAAATAAAAACCCAACCAACGCCGAAACTCTTGCAGAAGATGTTGTAAGTATATTGGAAAAGCAAAGGTACCTTGCTGCAAGATATGAGGCAGCGCTAGAAGGAAAAGCTCAAGATCCCCTGTCTTTGCTTCACAATAGTGAATTGGAAGAGATAACAAAAGAGTTAAAGCATAGCACTGTGGCTCTTTGTAAATCCATTAATGAGAATTCGGTTGTTGCAGAAAACCTTGTTAAAGTAAATAATGAACATGGTTTTCTGCAAGGCATGTTGCACCGCATATATCTTGATGTCACCAACAAGACCTCCTATGAATGTTTAATAGACACTGTCACGGAAATTAAAGAGAGTAGGCAGAAGCTCATGCAGACATTTATTCGAGAAAAGGAGATAAGTTCTCAAGTCAAACAAGTTTCAAAGCAAATTACTACCACCAAAACTAAAATGGAAGAGGAATTGAACGAATGTGCGACAATGATTGCAAGACTTAAAGAAGAAAAGCAAAGGGTCAAGGGCACTTTGACATTGGAAAGCAAATATTTGGAAAAAGAAAGGGCAGCCAGGGGCATAAATGTACAGAACAAAAATGCTCATAAAATAGAGGAATTGGCGAATGAAAGGGATCTGGCACAAACAAAATTGGATCGGGAAAACAAAGCTCACAATGAAACGGTCCAGTATTTGCAGCTACAGCACGATGAAATAGAGAAGCTCATCCAAGTCTGGATGCTCAAGTATGAGCAAGATTTGGAAAACAAACAAAAGGAAATTGAGGAGGCAAAGAAAAATCGTGCAAATGACTTACACACCATGGAAGAAAAAACAGAGCAATTTATTAATATGCAGCAGTACATTGATGACCACTTTGCAGAGCTCAAAGCACTTGCAGAGCTTGAAAGGATTGAAAAGACTAAGCACGATGCGGCGACAAAAATTCAAGCCTTCATCCGAGGATGTCAATGTCGCGCTGCACTTAAAGGCAAGAAGGGAAAGAAGGGTGGTGGGAAAAAAGGGAAGAAAGGGAAGAAATAGTGCTGGTATTTGCACTGCCAAGGACTTACTTATTTTCTCAAAATTTCGTAGAGTTGGTGTTAAATAATAAATAAATGAAAGGATCAGTAATGCCCCGACCCAAGCGAACTGCTAAGTCAATAGTGCCAAAGACAAAGAAGCTGAGAGAAGTCTAAGAAAACTACTAAACACCTATTTTTACATCAATCTGCTTCACTCTGGAAGCTCGATGGTACTTCTTCTTACCCTTCCCCACAGTAAGATTGCCATCCGGTGGCAAGACAGGAGAATGAGGGTGAAATGACTCTTTGGCTGTCACAGCCTTCTCGGGTGATATTGGCTTCTCAGAAGATATCAAATTGGTCTTTTTGCCAGATATAGAAGTCTTTGGTTTTCTTTCAGATGGAGACTTCTTTTGAATTCCTTCATGCGACATCTTTGAGCTTGAGGAAACACTCTGTATGGTCACTTTATCCGTGCTGCATTCGAGATTTACCTTCACTTTTGACACTATGCCCCTCACAGAGTTGTGCTTGTGTCCAATTTGTTTAGGTTTATGCGAAGAGCGGCCAGACTTAGAATTGAAATCATCCCCGAAAAAATGGAAAAAGTCCTGCTCGGTCACAGAGGCCATTTCTTTGGAATGATTTTCTTGAAAAAGTTGAGAATCCCGTGTGGTCTTTTTAAGTATTCTTTCATTGTCAATGTCTTGAGTGACAGGATGTGCCAATTTTGGTTTTGTAATTCGTGCTTTCTGTGAGCCCTTCAAAACTTTACTGTCAAGAAATTGACGTTCGAGTTCAGTACCAAATTCTCTCAGCTCACTTAATGAGGGCTTTTCCATTAAGCTTCTATTTTCGACACTAGTTCTGTACATCATTTCGTCGTCAATGCATTTCTGAATAAAATCGATGTCTTTTAGGAGTAACGTTTGTTCTTCTTTGAAAGCAGCCACAAGCTTCTCTTTAACAGAATCAATCTGGAAAACATTAATATTCGTTTTCATTTTCTCAATGCCAGCACATAGTTTGTGAAGATCCTCGTCTTCTTCTCTTTCTCCCACTCTTCCTATAAATGAGCACGACGAATCTGGTCTGGATGTACTACTCTCACTCGCTCTCCCAATGGAGGAAGATGGTCTAGATAAAGTCCCTTCTGGTGAGGCCAAAATATAGCTAATTATTTTCTTTTTCTTGTTTGTCCCACATTGATCCTTTAAGCACTCTTGCATGTTCCCGGCAAGGCTTCCCTTTTGTTCACCAAGATTTTTGAGGAAGAAATCAATTTCTGCCACAAGCCTTTCTCTCATCAACGGTGGTTCTGGGAATATCTGTTGTTCAGCATCTATTTCCAACCCATTGGTTTCTTCACTGTACTCTTTCCATATGTCATACAAAGTTTCGACTTCCATATGCATTTGTTCATTTTCTTCAATTAAACTCCGACCAATAATAGACTTAATCTCTTCCCACTCGCATTCTCTTACGTCTGCTATGACACGAGACCAAAGCGACGCTTTTTTTTCGTAACACTCCATGCCTTTTTAATCAAGTACTAATGCTACACATTCTGGCTTGCCTAATAAATTTATGCTTTATCATTCATAATCACCGTTAGAATTATCTATCAAAAGCTAATCTCCTTTACTGAGATGGCATTTTCATAATATACGATGCACCTGACTTCCAAAAGCTGATTTCTTTCCAAATTCCCCACTCGCTGGTCCGGTCAACTGCGTCAGTCCATATAAGTAGCCTGTAGCTGCTGAGTGCTGCCTCTGCTTTGGCCTTTGCACTTTGCACTTCTATTGTTAGCTGACCATAGTTGTTCCTCGCTAAAAATAGGTGACGTATACTAGCTAGTGACTAGTGTGCCAATATAATTCATCATCGAGAGCTGTATAAGGCTTTATAGGCAGGCTTTTAGGGGAAACAAGGAAGCAGATCACTACACGTGGTGGTGCGGAGAAACCATAGATCTAGAGTACTGTATTCTTCAAAAAAAAAGAATAAAAGAATACAGTTCTCTATGGGACTTTTAGGGGAAACAAGGAAGCAGATCACTACACGTGGTGGTGCGGAGAAACCATAGATCTAGAGTACTGTATTCTTCAAAAAAAAAGAATAAAAGAATACAGTTCTCTATGGGAACCCAGTAGGCATCACGTGATACACCATTTACGTGGGCTGACTTATACTGTAGCTTGTCGCGCGGCGGCGGGTGCGGCGCGATGATCATCGATCGCAGCGCTGTGCAGCATGATCATGCATCATGTCATGTACTTACATAGCTGCTAAAATTATTACAATATATTATAGCTGTTGATGTTTGTGTTATCACTCGAGCAGTTGCCATCGACTAGCTCTAGATCTCGACTCTGACCCTCACCACATTTACTATCAAATTACAGTAAGTGCAGATCAATCAATATAATAGAATGGGGAAAAAGGATGCAAAGGGGGCAGCAGATGCTACCACCTCTAGTGTCAACTCGCTGCCAGAGGATCTTGAAGAACATGAAAGCTTCTCTTTTGGACCAGAACCAGAGCCTAACTGGATCAAGTATTATGTGAAAATGCTTATATACTTTTGGGTATTAATGTTCGTGTCGCTTATGGGCTTGATCAAAGGCCTTCTGGGGGTTTGTGGCATTGGTCGTTATCCGGGGGTTCATTTAAACTCATTCACGGCCTGGCTGCTCGACATGTCAAACAAATGGATTTTTAGGATAAAGATTGATAGATTTGGTACTGAAAATCTTATGGAAAATCAGCCTTGTGTGTATATTGCTAATCATCAGAGCTCGCTTGACTTATTCTTGATGGGTTCATGTTGGCCCCCTCGAGCTGCAGCGTTAGGGAAGAAGTCTCTGGTTTATATCCCTCTGTTCGGCTGGTATTTTTACCTTTCGGGAAATATTCTCGTTGATAGATTTTCAAAAGCTGAAGCTTTCAAAGCTATGGATCAGTGTGCCGAGCAGATGATTGAAAATGACGTTAGTGTGTGGATATATCCCGAAGGAACTCGCCACCATGGAAGAGGTATGCTTCCTTTTAAGAAAGGTGCTTTTCATGTAGCCGTTAAAGCTCAAGTTCCTATAGTCCCAGTTGTATTTTCTCCCTTCTTCAACTTCTATAGTAAGAAGAAAGGATTGTGGAATAGTGGTCAGGCCTCTCTTCGTGTATTGAAGCCAATCCCAACAAAAGGACTCACCAAGGACGATATTAACGACTTGGTGGAGAAGGCGCGTAACAGTATGTTAGAAAACTACAACGAAATGGTTGCTGATCTTGAGAAAAAAGACAAATGAGCAGGTAGTTCGTAAGGCTGACTTTGCATTGTAAAATAAATGGAAAAGTATCATTAAAAGGCTATGAAAAACCACGATAGAGATTTTTGTTTTAAAATCTCGTTAATTCAGTCTCACTGTCTTTATTAGCAAAGCATTCGATGAACTCAAAGCAGCCTGTGCACAGCACAAGAATGATCGCCTTTACTACTTCACTTCTCATGTACCCCACCCACCCCCACTTCCCCTTTCCATCAACTCTCCTTCCCTCCCCAATGAGCCAAAAAGAAAGAGTGCTTTAACTGTGCTGATTTTAGTCAGACAAGTAGAAAATTCCTCTGCGGGAAACATGGCCAAATCAGCGATACTTGCAGCCCCGTGATGTATTTACATAGCCATGGCGGCTCGCAACTCGTCCAGTTCTTCTTCTTCTGCAGTCTTTTTCTTCTTACCTTCAGCCTTGCTTGGCGAGACAGGCTCTCCCACAGGAACACTAGGCAGTGTGGCAGCTTCGGTACTCAAAAGTTGAGAATCTAGCTCTTCTTGCTCTAACATATCAAGCTCCGCAGCAAGCTCGTCATCATCAAATTCCATACCCAAGCCAACAGGCTGTGAAATTGCTTCTCCAATCTCATTGGCAACGTCCATTTGGTCGCGAATTTCATCCATGGTCTCGTCAACTTTATCAATAGTAAATGCCCCGTGTATATCCTTCATCGTCTGTGCACCCATTTTCATTGCATTCATTGCCTCCAAATTAACACTTGCGTTTTCAATTGTTAACACCTGCGTTTCCAGAGTCATTCTTGCTCCTGTAATCTTCTCTATTTGAGCTTCATATGTCTTCTTTCTCTTCAAAGCCATAAGCGCCACTTTTGATTCCAAATAAAATGTTTTGGTTAGTCAAATGCCACAGTTACCTAAATTTCCTTTCAATCGAGCCTTTCTACTTACCTCTCTTATTTTTTGAAGCATTCGTTTTGGCAGTTTTGAGTTCATTTTCAATTTTCTTTTCGAGAAACTGTTCTCGTTTTTCCAAAAGTTCCATTGTTTCCCTTAACTTCTGAATACTGTCTTTGGCCGGAGGGGCCTTTTTCGCCTTCCCAAAAAGATTCATTCTGTAAACTGGAAAATCAAAGATAATAAATTAAATAAACTAACACTAAAAAGATAATACAACTTCTATGCTGAAGAATATACGAGACGGACTCACAAGCTAATTCAAATCCAACTCCAAGGTCAATAATCTATAATACCCGACTATTCTCAATCTTTCCCACGTCACCTAAGTAATAAATATAATAAATAATAAAATACAAAGGCCGTCGAATGATGATAATCATATCAATTGGACTGGCCCATAGAAAAAAAGCGGTTGGCATGACAGGCAAGCTGTGGCCACAATCAATGACAGTACAGCTCAGCTAGAGTGCGCGCAGCTGTGATCTGCATGCATGATCATGATCAGCTGCTGCCTGCTGCAACCCATAGGGGGGGTCCCTTGGAGGGGCTAGAGAGGAATTCTCCGATGGATTTATAGGAACACAAGGGAGGTACAGAGATGGGGATGGGGGAAATCACACAGCACACTTCTGCCTATAACCCTCGTAACCCCCCCCGGAGGCTTTAATCCTTGCTTTATTAATCGGGCTAGCTGGCAGCCTGGCGCTCTCCATCCTAAGTGCTGCTGTAACTTCTTGCCTGGACAGAGATTCATAGGATCGGACTGAATTAGGCCTAACTGAATCATCAACTTCCTCTAACTTGTTTTGAAAGGCGCAATACTCCCCACATATTTGCTGCTGGTATCTCCCCGTGAACTTTGAGTGATTGTCTGTGTTAACTAGTGTGCTGTTAATCCGTTATTAGCAACATGGATCCCAACTTGAGCGCTGCTTTTGAAAAGCACCTGCTGGACGCTGCAAAGATGGTGGAACAGCAGGTAGACAGTGAGCTCAATAAGTTAGACAATTTGGAAGAAGACGATTTAGAAGCTATTAGAAGAAAAAGATTAGATCAATTGAAAAAGATGGCGAAACGCAAGGAGGAATGGAGGGCGAATGGGCACGGTAAATACACTTTGATTGACGGGGAGAAGGAATTCTTTAATGTGTCGAAGAATAGTGATAATATTGTCTGTCACTTTTTCCGCAATACAACTTGGCGATGCAAAATTTTGGATCGTCATCTTTCTGAGTTGGCAGAAAAGCATATGGAGTGCCGATTTATTAAGATTGATGCAGAGAAATCCCCGTTTCTTACCGAAAGACTCAAAATTACTATCATGCCCACCCTTGTGCTGGTCAAGAAAGGCAAAGTGATGGGACAAATGCCTGGTTTTGATATGTTTGGAGGTGTTGACAACTTTAAAACTGAACAGCTTGCACAGGCACTGGGTGACCTTATTAACTATGACGGAAACATTTATTGTGATGGTGTGGCCCCTGAAGATGATTGCGAATCTGACGAGTCTTATTCTTGAAGACTCGGAACTCCTTAACCCTTGTGCACGGCTTTGATATTTGGAAGTGTATCCCGCCATGGCATTAATTGCAGCTTGTTCTATAAAATCTTTGAAGTTGAATTTTGTATATATATTGTCGTGTAACTTACAGTGAGCTGGGATACGTTGCATACACTATTTTCAATAAACTTAGCAGAGTTTGCGAGAGGTGAGCTTTTTGTAGGAGAGCGTGTTATGTACAGATTATGTGGTATATTTATGGCTCTCGCAGCGATTGTGGAGAGCCGATTTTGTTTCCACCTTTATTCTTTTTAGCACATAGTGTCTAACCAGATACGCATCCAAGACAAGGTATGGCATGGCAGATTCTTCGGGCCCAACATGAAACCAATGTTCAAGACCTATTGAGCCTCCTGAGGAAAGAGAAAAAGTCCTTGAGCAGCATCATTCCTTGGTAACACCCATTCTTCACTCAGGCAAGGTCTCTGCGACAGAATATAGCATATCTTCACGGAGGACCTTGGCGTTTTCCCAATGCGCATAATTCTATGGCATAGACCACTCGTTTTTTGTTAAATATGCTACCCTTAAAAATGTAAATAGCTGTTGGCAGGTATGAAAAAAAAAGAAAACAAAAACAAAAACAGATTATTCCGAAAATTATATTCATTATTACGAAGATTCTTCATGCGCACAACCACAAAGCACTCCTTGATTCCAATTGCATTACAGCATTCGTGTCTATTTTTTTTTGTTAGCAGTATCTTAAACAGCTATAAATTGTTGAAGAAGTTCCTCATCTGAGAAACCAGTATCTACATAGTTCACAGTAATTATTATCATCATTAGTATCATCACTATCACTGTTATCCGGAGGGGGGGGGCTTTTCAACATCACATTGCCTTTTATCATTCTGAAAATTTTGGAGCCGATCCAGGGTTAATATGTTACTACTGCTCAGCTGTTTTAAAAACTCGGTTTTGCCAAAAAAAAAAGCTTTGCCCTTCCCTGATGCTTCCGTCGATTTGCTGTCATGCAGCGCTTTACCCAACCATGAAAGTGACTTGGTGTTTGGTGTTCTTCTTGCACCAAGTGGAAGTAACAGTTGCAGCTCGAGTTTCCAGGATTTTATATTGCTGTGCTACGCGAGACACTAGCTTTACCATCGCTAGACGACGTTTTCGCAAAGTGGATTCTGCATTGCCGCTCCAGTATTTCTGACGATGATTTCTTCTAACTCTTCACTTGGTCGGTTGTTGTCGAATCCATTTTTATACTCGTCCCACACATCGTCAACGGTTTGAAGCCCAGAAGACATTAAGAACCCATGGCAGACGAAGCTTTAGTTTTCTTACTTACCTGCCCTTGATCATCAACACTTTGCGACTGAGATAGTTTTGGTCTTTTTTGAGCCCGTTGAAGTATTCTGACAACATTTTGCCTCGCCTGCGATCTTGCTGTAGCTGCAGTATTCGACGTACTACTGGGGGCAGAGGACGATTGCCCCCCCGTTGTGTGCTCGAGCTCCTTGGCAAGCAGGGATATGACTATTCCTTTCCTCGCTGTGCACCTCTACCACTATTTCGTTATTTCTGTGAATAAAAAAAAATACAGAAAAATACGGACCGGGACCTCAATCCCCCCATTATGTATGGAGGAAAAGTCCACTAGGGACCCCCCAGCTGGTCCCTTCCGCACTGGTGGCCACAGGAATGTGACCTTGGATTCCGAGGAGGGTTATGCCTGGAAGTGCATATTGGGGTGATCGGGTCCCTCCAGCTGATCATTGACGATTTATTTCATTCTTGGTTCACCTCCTCTCCCTTGTTAGGCGGAACCATATTCTTGTCTTTGAGCCAATCTCTTGCAAGCCCCCCTCTCGTTTCGTCAACTACAAAGATTTGTTCTTCCACTCATATCCCACACAGCGTATCGAACAAATAAATATCCCCGCAACCTATACGAATCAGTCCAGGCATCATGAAGACTCTAGCAAAGTTCTTTGATGGCCACACAGGAAGCGGTGCCAAAAATTCAAATCTATTTCAGGTAACAAAGGGTTTGTATATTCTTAGGCTTTCAACAGAATCTGGGTTGAGAAAGAGGGATAAAAGGAGATTCTCTTTTCCCTCTACCACTGCTGAGCCATTTGTGAGGCCACAGAAGAAGCTTCGGGAGGTAAGTTTGCCTTTAGTTTACTTTTCGCACAGTAGTTTTGTGATAATACTAACAAATATTTCTGCAAACAATGGTCGTGACGCTACCTTTTTTTCAGACAAAGTCTGCCTTTAAATATCTTGAAAAGTACCATGAGAATAAGTATATGGTTTACAATCTGTGTAACATTGGCTTACCGGCACCAATGTTTGAACATATTATACTTGATTTTTCAAACCCATCACTTCTCGCTGAAAACACTGATCTCCCTCCTAGGTATGACATTCACTTGCAGATATCTTTATGAAATATAATGTTCTTTATTATTTATGCGTAAATCTTTTTCTTCCGTCTCTTGAAGGCTTGAAACAATAGTAGCAATGTGTGAATCTGTTAAGTCATGGCTCTCTTCTGACCAAACAAACATTGCTGTTTTGCATTGCAACCCAGGCCATGAGTGCCTGGTAGCGATATGTGTGCTATTTTTTTGTATGCACAGAAGCACAAAACTGTGCTCAACTGGTGCGCTTCAACCAAGTAACTCCTGGATGCCCGCAAAGGAGCGCATAGAAGATTGCATGAAGGCATTTAGCTTGCTCTTTCAATCGATGTACAAAGTGCCAGATAACAAACTTCTTCAAGGGTCTGCCTTTGCAATCCAGCCTACTCATACCCGTTTCTTGAAGGACTTTAATAACATGATGGTGAATTCCAGTCATTCTACTGGTGAATCTCATAGAGCATATTTAAAGAGAATTAGAATTAAGGCGCCCCCCATGGGTGACACTATTCGTCCTATGGTAATGGTCAATTCAGAGGAAGCGACGATATTTTCGTCGATTGTTCAGGGTATTAATGATATGGATATGGCAAACAATGTGATCGAAGGGTGTGCAGAGCGGAAAAATATCAAAATTCCAGTGGAAAAATATATTGAACGTGATATTATTGTCAAGCTTTATCACCTTCCACTTGACGGCAACGGGCAACTTCTTGCCTCATTTACTTTCCACCCTTGCTTTTTGTTTGGTGATTCGGGGAAGTATGTTATTGGGAAAGACGAAATGAATTTGCCGCGTAGCGACCTCATGATTCCTCGTTCATTTAAAGTAGAACTTAAGTTTACAGGGCTGGGTGACCTTACGTATGACATGTCTTCTCTCGAGCGTAGTTACGAAATGGACGATATTGATAATTTTAGAGAGTTGGGAGGAAATTACATAGCGCAAGATGGAGATGGAGTTCCCGAATCTGTTGTACTCGAAAGTCTTTGTTTAAGCACGCAAATACACAACGCGAATGAAACATTGGACGCCGAAAGCTCAAACTCCGAGAGGGGAACAATATCAGATAACAATTCTATTGCAAGTAGTGGTGAAGCACCAGTGATTAAAGATATTTCAAAGAATTGCGATGAAATGAATAGAACTGGAGATATTGGGCTTCAGGAGGCCTTGCGCATCTCTAAAAGAGAAGGAAAGAAGCCAATGACGTACGTTAGAAAAGCTAGCACACCTGAACTTGAAACTAACACAGGATTCAGCTCCCGTGTAAATAGGATGATTGATCCTAGCGAGTTGCAGTCGAAAGAAACGAGCATCCAAAGTGGCGAAACTAGTAAGATGCGTATTACTGGAGTCTCAAGTGACCAAACGACTTGCAACAGCGATGGTGACCTTCATTCTTTCTTTGAAGATGACGAAAGTTATGCTCGAGCTCTTCAAGAGGAGTTGCATAGAGAAGAGCAAGAGAAACGTGCTCGAGAAAAAACAGATGCTAGGGCAGGGGGGAGCCAAAAGCCCAACCGCGATGAAAAAGCCGCTCATCAGTTGCAATCACAAATGTATTGTGAAGATATGAAAAGACTTTCGGAGAAGAAG
This sequence comes from Ichthyosporea sp. XGB-2017a, assembly GCA_002811675.1. NCBI lineage: Eukaryota > Ichthyosporea > Dermocystida > Chromosphaera > Chromosphaera perkinsii. The sequence continues at coordinate 162,751 of PDIM01000041.1, read as the reverse complement.
TGTCTTCGAGGTTGCAACTCATGTAAGTACAGATGAAAAGTGTGTTTGCTTGATGTATTGTATTAGTTATTATCATTCATATTAACACTTATTAACAACTTTTCTGTTTCATAGCTCAAGTTTCCCAGCTTCCTGTTTTTAATTATTCAGGTAGCAATGGTCCAATGAACGAGGATTCTGGCGATACTAACTCAGATAATTCTTCTGAATCGGAAGGATCTGATTGCCTGATTTGTCGTAGTGAGTTTGACGAAGGGGACCCACTCAAAGTGCTACCCTGCTTACACAAATATCATTCATACTGTATCGATCCTTGGTTGTATATAAAGGGGAAGTGTCCTGTTTGCCTGTTCGAGGTCAAAACAGGCTCTTTTTCACAGCCACCGTCAAATAATCAGCCATCAAGGCGAAGACATGGTAGTCGAAGATAACTTGGACGTTTTTTTTTCTGTACTATATAAAAATAATAAACATTTTATTTTTCAAAATAGCTTCTTGTTTTGTTTGAATTGTTTCGTTGTGCATTGAAGTGTGTTCGTTAATTAGTACATGATGTGCTCGGCGACTTTCTACTGGCTTAATTTTAATTATAAGAATAGACACTATTCGACGTCCAGTCTATAACAGTGTCTTGAATAATGCATTGGATAATCCATTCATAAGTTACAACAGGAATTC
>PDIM01000041.1:113133-140714 GCA_002811675.1 Ichthyosporea sp. XGB-2017a | reverse complement strand
TCTCTCTCTCTCTCTCTCTCTCTCCCTCTCTCTCTCTCTCTCCCTCTCTCTCTCTCTCTCTCTCCCTCTCTCTCTCTCTCTCTCTCTCCCTCTTTCACTGCGGTGTGTGTGTGGGTTTTATAATCCGCGCCCTTCGTTTGTTCATGGCTTGACCAGCCAGCTAATAGATCCCCACACCCCTCGTGAATCACAGAAATACTCAGGGTGAGGCGCTGCTGTTCTACTGGGTAGCGCAATCTGGTTCTTCTCCGTGACCCCTGTTTCTAATTGTTAAACCCCTGATTTCAGGCGCTTTTTTTTTATTTGCTGTCTGATTTCACGTTCGTTTTTGTACAAATGACAGCTTCGACAGGTCCAGCAGTTGAAGGAGATAGCAATCTTCATGAAAAGTACGGTTGGAGTGGGGACGAAGCCAATATGAATGATACATTTGAGGATGAAAGTGAGTTTTGCGAGGGACTGCTACCGACCCTCACAAGTGAGGGAAATGAGGTGGAAATACAACTTGAAGATATTGGAGCTTACAGGGAATTGAGTGGATCAACCCCTGTAGATCATTACAATAGCATATACTTTTGTTTTGTAATGTGTGGGGCTGGAGTACTATTTCCGTATAACACTTTTATAACGGCTATTGACTACTTTGAAAAGGAATATCCTTCTGTTGGGGGTGTAGATTATTACTTTGCTGCTTTGAATTTGGCTACTAATTTCTTAGCCACTTGCTTAGCGTATTTATTTATAGATAAGTTTTCAACTTATAGTAGAATTGTGTTTGGGTACTTCATCTGTCTCGTAACGCTCAGCCTTGTCCCTGTTTTCCAATACCTTTTGAGCAAAGGACAAATTTCTCACGATCAAGGCCTATACTTGGTGTTCGTTTTAGTTTCCATACAAGGTATGGGCACTGGATTGCAGCAAGGAAGCTTTTATGGAATGGCAGCAGAAATGCCTTCCCGGTACATACGTGCGCTTGCAACTGGGGAAAGTGTAGCCGGTGTCACTGTATCAGCTGTTCGTATTGGAACCAAACTTGTATTTTCGGGAAGTGAAAATGAAACCGAGGGGCTAAGACTGAGCACTTATCTGTATTTTTCGCTGTGCACTCTTGTTGTTCTGATTTGCATTGGTTGCCATGAATTTGTGCGTCGATCGGAAATTGGACGGTTCTATTGTGTAGGTAGATCTAAACGAGACTCCTTTCTCGACTCTGATATGTCCCATTCAATGGAATCTGTTGTATTGATGACGGCCGAAGGAAAGAGTATGGGAAATGATGGGCTTGGGAAGATGCCTTTGTCAGAGAGTTCCACACATTCTTTGGCCCGCGTACTCTATACGATTAAATGGCCCGCTTTGGCAGTCTTCACTGTCTGCTTTGTTACACTATCCTCATTCCCAGGAGTGGTTACACAGATTCCATCCCAGACTCTTGGTGATTGGTTCCCCATTATTCTTATTGCTGTATATAATGTAGCAGACTTGGTTGGGAAAGTTCTATCCAAATGGCATCCATCTTCAATTACTTTCCTTCTCATTGCAGTTTTTGGCCGTGTGGTATTTGTACCTCTTATTATTCTATGCGCTGCTCCTCCTGGGGAAAATGTTGAAGAGAGAACAGCATTGTATCTCGAGGGCGAAGGGTGGGGGGTTGTTCTTACATTTTTGTTGGCCCTATCTAGTGGGTATTTCTGTTCAGTTGCTCTAATGGAAGGGCCAAAGCGCTGTTCGAGATCCGAGCAAGAAGCATCCGGGCTGCTGATGACAGTTTTTCTTCTTTTCGGTCTTGTGGCGGGCTCCTCTTTTGCCCTTGTGCTAAAATTGATAATCAATAGTTACAAGTAGGTCAGGATCAAACTCAATGTAGTAAGTTAATTGCATCAACGCGCATACCATTCGCTTATGGAAAACTCGTGCGCACCGCACCGTCTGCCTTCATTCGCAGCAATTATAGCAAGCGCGCAGTACTTGCTTTATTAAATACGTCTGGATCTTTTCAATTATAAGTTTGTAATGGAAGATTGTGTAGTAGCAATGTGACTCCTTCATGCTAGCTTATTGGTCTTTGCAGTAGCGTAATTTATAGCCGGCCAGGCAATTTTAAAAATAATTGCAGATGGCTTCAATATAATTATGGGCTGCTGGCAGTGCTGTCGTAGTATGAGCAGCTGCTAATATTTCTTGAACAATTCGTCGATATCGATCGATGCCCGCAAGTACACCTGATAGAAGTGTGCATGTGTTGACTGTGTTGTACCGCGATCGGATATCAAAATAAAAATAAAACACAACACACATGATGATCACACATGTAAAATGGGACCCATGGGGGCCCGGCTATTCCGGAGGTTTTATAGGAGTTCCCACGGTGGCAGAAGGGTAGATTATACTGTAGTTACACAACATAATTGTAACTTCGATCTGCATCGAGGTCCGCGGTGGGTACATAATTATTATTTATTTTTTGCTGCCCGCATTTGAACGCCTACGCGCTTTATAAAGTTTAGTTTTAAATTGTAATCTTGTTTTGTCTGTTTTGGAGATTTGGAGGATAAGATTGGAGTATTGTGGTTGAAGATAGATATATAACCTGTACTCGCATTGGTAGCCAAAATTTGATTATTGAAAAAAAGAAAATGTCTCCTCTTCCGCAAATCCGCTCAGTAGCTGTTTCGCCCTTTGAGGGGCAGAAGCCTGGTACCTCTGGCCTTCGCAAAAAGGTACCAATGTACCAGCAAGAGAATTATACTGAAAACTTTATCCAGTGTACTTTTGATGCTATTCCGGAAAAGGACCGAAAAGGTATGGTGTTTGTTCGAATTGCTTATTGTAGGGATTGACTGCGAAAATATTGATTTATCAAACATATCGAATTGGTTCATATAGGGGGGTCGATCGTGCTTGGTGGTGATGGTCGCTACCTTAGCGAAGAAGTAATTCAGAAGATAATTAAAATCGCAGCTGCAAATGGTATCGGAAAAATGCTGATCGGACAAAATGGAATCTTGTCAACCCCAGCGGTATCCTGCATTATTCGTGCCAGACAGGCCAATGCTGGTGGAATCATTTTAACCGCTTCCCACAACCCCGGCGGTCCTAATGGGGATTTTGGTATTAAATATAATTGTAACAATGGAGGCCCTGCCCCAGAATCTGTTACCAATACAATCTTTGAATTTACGAAAAAGATCAAAGAATATAAGATTTGTGATATTGATGATATTGATTTGTCAAAGATTGGAACAACAAGCTATGACGGCTTTGAAGTGGAAGTCATTGACAGTGTTGATGATTATGTGGCTCTAATGAAACAAATTTTTGACTTTGATGCCATTAAGAGCTTGCTCACTGGAGATTACAAGTTCATTTTTGATGCAATGTCTGGTGTGACGGGCCCGTATGCTCAGCGTATTTTCGTTAAGGAATTGGGCGCTTCCCCAGACTGTGTGTTCAGAGGAGTTCCTTTGCCCGACTTTGGTGGAGCCCACCCGGACCCCAATCTTACTTATGCTGCCGAATTGGTTAGCAAAATGAAGAACGATGGATACGATTTTGGTGCCGCCTCAGATGGAGATGGTGACAGAAATATGATTCTTGGTAAAGGGGCCTTTGTAAATCCTTCAGACTCTGTTGCAGTTATTGCCGCAAATAGTGGTTGTATTCCTTACTTCAAGTCAGGATTAAAAGGCATTGCGAGAAGTATGCCCACTAGTCAAGCTTTGGACAGGGTAGCGGAGAAACTGAATATTAGTGTTTATGAAGTGCCAACGGGTTGGAAATTCTTTGGAAACTTAATGGATGCGGGCAAATTGTCTGTATGTGGAGAAGAAAGTTTTGGAACTAGCTCTGACCACGTTAGGGAAAAGGATGGTATCTGGGCTGTCTTGGCTTGGTTGAATATTGTTGCCGCCCGTAAACTTTCCGTCAAGGAAATTCTCGCAGAGCACTTTTCTAAGTTTGGACGTAACTACTTTACCAGATACGACTTTGAAGAGGTTTCATCAGAAGATGCTGATAACATGGTGAAACACATTCAGGCTATGATTGCTAACCCCGGCTCCGTTGTTGGCAAAAGTTACGGAAAGCTTGAGCTCTCTAACCTTGATAATTTCTGCTACACAGACCCCGTAGATGGTAGCGTTTCCAACAACCAGGGAATGCGATTTATATTTTCCGATGGGTCTCGTATCGTTTTCAGATTGAGTGGAACTGGCTCAAGCGGAGCAACTATCCGTATCTATATTGAGCAATATGAGGCCGACTCTTCGAAGCACGATATGGACCCTCAGGAGGCCCTGAAGCCTCTTATTGAAACTGCTTATGAACTGTCTCAGTTAAAGAAATTTACAGGTCGGGAAAAACCCACCGTTATTACATAAAGTGTACTGTTCAGATTAAATACAGGTTTGCAAACCTGAAATCAAAAAATAAAGATATATACAGAATTATTTTTTATTCGGAACGGCTTTGCTCCGAATCGGCCCTTTTTCATCTTTCTATAAACAATTATTCTTTATTTCAGCATTCGCTTCTTATAGGAGAACATTTTAGTCGAAGTTGATTAGCTCTGCTTCTAAGGGTGTCATCGGCTGTTGTTGGACATTTCCTTGTTGAGCCTGAGGCGGGTGAGGCTGCTGCTGATTCTGATACCCACCCAAAGCCTGTTGCTGCTGCTGGCTTTGATATCCAACACCGGGACGCTGCGGAGGCATTTGCTGTTGCTGTTGCTGTTGCTGAGGCGGCATCTGCTGTTGCTGTTGTTGAGGCGGCATCTGCTGTTGCTGTTGCTGAGGCGGCATCTGCTGTTGCTGTTGTTGAGGCGGCATCTGCTGTTGCTGTTGTTGAGGAGGCATCTGCTGTTGCTGTTGCTGAGGCGGCATCTGCTGTTGCTGTTGCTGAGGCGGCATCTGCTGTTGCTGTTGCTGAGGCGGCACTTGCTGTTGCTGTTGCTGAGGCGGCATCTGCTGTTGCTGTTGCTGAGGTGGCACTTGCTGTTGCTGTTGCTGAGGCGGCATTTGCTGCTGTTGCTGGGGTGCTATCTGCTGTTGGTATGGGGCGCCTTGAATATTTCCATACTCAGAAGGTCGGGGGGAAAAGCCTGTAGGTTGCTGTCCATTGACCCCAGGCTGAGGGCTAGCAAATGCGTCTGAATGGTTCGGGGGCTTCACCGGAGAACCATACCACCCAGGACTCTGTGTGCCTGGCTGCTGAAAATTCTGTCCTTGCTTAAAAGTCTGGATGCCCCCTCCTTGCAAGCCAGGTTGCAATACATACCCAGGCGATTGGTTGGTATTTGTCTGCGGCGATCCCATCCCTCCATTCATGCCATTGGCATACACACGATTCCCACCAGGAGAACCCATGTACGATGATTGATGCTGCCTCATCAAATTTCGCTGATACTCTTCTTTCTCCGCCTCTTGTTGTTGCATAAGCTTGAATTTCTGCTCGAGCTGCAATCGGGCAAGCATTTCTTGTTCTTCTTGCTGCTGTTTTACCTTTCGATCATGCTGAGCTCTCATTTCGTCCAGCGATCCCCTCGCAATTTCCACCTTATTTGCTAACTCCATTAAATCGCCATAATACTGCTTTCTCATTTCCAGCTCTTCTAGATGCTTTAAGAGCCTCGGATGCATAACAGTGATCGAAGTAAAGAGGGATTGTATAGAAGGATCACCCACAATGGATCGCCCTGTGCTGTTCGCAGTATGAATTTTTCTTTCAATCAACTCAAGATTCGCTTTCATTCCGTTCAAAAATTCTTCGTTTTCTCTCGATTCAGCGTTCGGCACTCCCGCAAGGGCATTACTACTACTAGATGAGTTCTTACTATTAACTTCGAAGTCTGTAGATGCACTTTGCAATGTAGCTCCAGTACTTTGCTGTTGAGCAGAATTAGAAGCAGCCCTGTTTTCCCATTTGCTTCTATCAAGATATTTAGATAATTCGCCATACCCTGTCCCTTCCGTAGCTTGTGACTCATTTTCATAAGCTTTGGACACTGGCTCTGAATGCTGTTCAGCAAAGCTCTGAGGGACCGAATTTGCATTTTCACTTTCCTTAAGTGACAACGCGATAGCCTGGGCAAATTCTTCTTCTTCCCGTCGTAAAATCTCTTCTTGATTAATCTCAGGCACTGCTGGCGCCAAAGCACCTGCTGTGGCAGGAGTCTGGGCTTTGGCAGGGCCGTTTGACTTAGCCGGGGTGGATCCATTGTTTCTCAAGCTATTGTAGCATTCATCACACACCCTTACAGATTTTTCATACCCATACTTCGGAATAGTCGAAGTTTTGGAGGAGCATGTCTGACAAAATATCTGTCCACAATTTCTACAATGATGTTTTCTGTTAACAACACCAAACGCCGTTCTACAAGAATGGCAAGCCACACCTTCAACCCAATCGGGGGCCTTCTCAGTAGTAAAAAAGGCACTGTCAGCAGCAACATGATCAGCATCTGGAAATTTCACACCATTGGATTTCATAGTATTGAATGTACTTTCAATAATTTTAAACTCGCTCTTCCCTTGAAACACCTTGGCCCAAGTTTGAATAAGCTCCTTTGCCTTTTCCACAACCTTTTCTGAATTTCTAGGATTGCAAATATCTTTTAAATCGTCCATGAATGCCTTGGAAGCAACTTCACGATGAACATCTACCCCGCAATTTTTGACGATTGTTTCTAATGCAATCAGCGTATAAAAAACAACATTTGGATTCTTATGCTGCAACTTTCTTGAAATCGACCGTATGGCATCCCGTGCATTACAGTCTCCCCCACGTATCATATCACACAAATCTAGATTCGCAGCCCAGTCAGGCTCCATAAGAAGCTCACTGGAGGCTCGATCCAGCACCTTATCAAAGGCACTGGAAAACATAAACGACATGACTATGTTTCTTCCTTCGAGTAGCACTCAGAGACAAACTTGTGGCTATGCTTATCACCCTAATGCTATCAATGGCTCAATATTAAACTCTCCCAGAACAGTCTTCCCCAGCCTCTGTAGTTAAGTAATCCTGTGCTACTACTTCCTAATCCAAACACAGACACAGACACGGCACAATAAAACAAAAGTGACCGCACAGCACAGCCACGTCATTTATTATAAACTTTTATAATAATTAAAAGTCAATAGATAATTACTTGCAACTTGCACCGCCCTCCAGCCTCCACACTCACGAACAGTCGTGACTCGCTGTGGGTTTGGTTTGCAACTGCCCTAGCCCTAAAATTTCCCAGCTACCGCGTCCTGTAGGCGGCTGTATCAATAAGACGTACTAGGTACCGAGCTACACGGGATTAAGCAAACTACATAGCTAAAGCGAAGAGCACCCCCATGACACTCATCAGCTCACTTCGATGTTTCGATGTTTCCAGCTCGTGCCTCGTTCTACAAGTCAAAAGCCTACAAAATAAAATGTCCCAGCAACTTTGAACAGCTACAAATAGAATATCAATGATTTAACAAAGTATAAAAAGTTTCAAAGTTTGCATTGAAGTATCACAACCAGATATTGGCTTAAGACACCGTAAGTCATACATGATACCATCGCACATATTGTCTTAACAAGCACGATCCGTTCGCAGCATAGGACCATGCTAAGCAAAGATTTAAAGTCTTAAACACAAACAAACTATGGGCGCATACATATGCTTGAAAAAACTTTAACTATTGCAGATGGTAAATTCAGGCAGTGCGGCCATGACTACAAGATAATAATTGAAATGGTTTCCAAAATCGTTGAGAATTTATTGTAAGAATTCACCAAAGTGAGAGCTGCATCATCATAACCCAACTAAGAGGTTTTTTTTTGGTGCTGCTATGTGCAAACTGCAATAACTAATAAGCTCAATATACAAAAAGATAGGTCCTTTCATTTATGAGTGAATAAAAGTGCAAAATAATAAGCAGCTGATCCTCATGTACATGTTATGTTTAGTCAGGAGTGACAAAAACTCGGATTCTAAACGAGTTAAGAAACGAGAAAAAGTCTAGCAGGAAGTTCTGTTTGTTCTTCTTCTATATGTTCTTCTTCTATACGGGGAAGTAACGATTTCATGAGTGGTTTCATGTAGGAGTCATATCGTAGGGTATTCCAGCCCAGTGCGCCTAGTTTATCACTTATGGCCTGCACAGGGCTATGCTCTTGATCGTGTTTAACACGGGCCGTTGCGGTTTCCACAACAGTACCGGCTGCAGACGACGGCTGTTCAGGCTTCCCTGCGGCATGTGGTTGGGAGTCTGGATCGGATGTACCTCGGATGCTCCCATGCTGGCATAGCATTCTAATCAAGTAGATCTTTGCTACAACAAAATTACTATATATTATCAAAAAGAGGGCTTAACCTAATTTGAGACGCGCGCGAGAGATGGCTGTGCACAGGCGCAGACGGCGTTTCGAACTATACTTTACAGCTCCAGCTGATCCGGTCCTGATTTCATTTACTGTGCACCCAGATCGTGTTATGATGAATCATCGTAGATAGATGATACAACTTTTAATTTATTCAAAGGATGGTCATGCATGTGCAAGTTGCTAGTGTGCGAATAATTCTTTGTAGTTGTGTACTAATGGAAGTAATTTAATAAATAAGTTGAAGTGATGACTTTGCAGGCTGTAAGAGAAGCTCGCACTCAAGAAAGTCGCTATAACAGTAAAAATAGCTCATGTTTTGAGCCTTCTACTAGATACAAAGTCAATGGGCTGGTGCAATAAGTTTCGAGTTCACCCCGTCAATGGACTCCTTCGATATCCGACGAAGAAATAAAGAATTCACACCTCTTTCAGAGTTTAAAACTTGTAACTTGTTGACACTGAAACTATCATCGGTGCTATCCCTAAAACAGGAGTGGACGCAAGGAGCATACATAGCCTCCACTTCTGCACCATCCGCGGTCTCAGTCATAGAGTCTTCGGAGCTCTCTCTATATCCAAGAGCTTTAGCCATTAGTGTATCATCTACGTGTCCGCCGTTCGCATGAGCAAGGCTTCCATTCTCTACATTGATTGTGCTATTTAAGATACTTTGATATTCTGCTTCATTTTCCATCGTTGTCGAATTAATGAAAAAGTGGCAATCCAAGAGCTCTGCGACCTCTCCAATAGAGCATCTTTCTTCGGGATTAATGCAAAGCATTCTCTTAAAGAGATGGATCAATTCTGGAGTAAAAGTTGCCCAAGGCTGGAAATCGAGTTCCCCATTACAAAACTTAACAAATTCAGGGCATTTATCTGAGGCATTGCCCCAGGGAAAGCTCCCTGTAACTAATGTAAACAATAGAATCCCCAAAGCCCAAACATCTACTGCTTTTAAGTTGTCATCTCCACCCCCCACCCGTTCCAAGCACTCCGGCGCCATATATGGCATTGTCCCCGCCGTTTGAGTAAGTGGCATATGGGCCGGGCAAGAAAACCCAAAATCGAGAAGTTTACAGACATCCCCACGAGCGTCCAAAACCACATTCTCAGGTTTGATATCCCTGTGGACCACTCCATTCTGATGCATAAATTCAACAGCAGACACAATCTGTCGAAAGTAGTGCTTGCATTTGATTTCCCCAACCCCGTATTCAGGGGACACTGCATCAAACAGGTCTCCTCCAGAAAGATATTCCATCACTAGAATAAAATATGACTTTGTTACAACTATATCTTTCAGACTAACAATATTGGGGTGCTTTAAAGCCCTGTGGATGCGCGCTTCATTCTTCAACAAGGAGTCACTCTGCTTACTACGGTCAATCATTTTAACTGCTAGTTTATGTTTGGTTGCAGGGTTCTCTGCCAGATACACAACCCCCGTAGATCCAGTACCCAAGACGCCACTTGTCTGGTAGCTTCTAAAGGAGTCAATCGTCATATTTACAGAAAAACAAAAAAGATCCCCCTCGGAATGGCTACCCGTTCTTCGCCAATACAGCAATAGATGGCCCGTTATACCTTACAACAAGCAAATAAATAACTAAAAACAAAGAAAGTGCACACTATTGCCTGTGCCGTGCTTTAGTAATCTGTCTCTTCGCTACTTCAAGATTCGAACACAACACTCGAGGCCATATTCCTGGGCGAATAAACCAAAACAAAATACTGGATATTCTTTTAGGCCCAGCTATTAATTACATGAGCAGCTATGTAACTTAGCACATCAACTACTGTAGTCAGCGGCAGTGCCAATATATTTGCTAACTGCATGGCTGCATGGTATAGACTGTAATTATTATTATTCATTGAATCACGACAGAATATTCATTGCTTGTCCATGCACTCGACTTTGGTAATCCTGGCAAGGCTTTATGCCGTTAGCCAGGAGTTATAACTACTAAGTATGTAGTATGGTTATAGATCTCCTTTTGGGCATGTATAATATATTATCAGCACTTCGCGGTCCCAGTTACGTCTATAAAATATATATGTTTTAGATAATTAGTGAAACAGCTAAACGTCATCCTAGCTAATTACCCACATCCCATTTCCCACACATTTTATAGAAACTGGGCCCCCACGAGGAAAGCTAAAGAGTACCCATAGTCCAGCTTATAATAATTATATTATATTAATATTGAATGAGCTGTGCGCGTCGTCTAATTTTACACTTTTACATGACAACCCTCCCCCGGGGCAGGGCCAATTTTCAAAAATCCCCATTCCCCCAGTATATATACCGAACTACAAGTATTTTTACGCAAGATTCTCCAAACATCAAATATATAATATTATAACATAGCAACCAGCAACGCGGGCTGCACCCGCACACCCAGCTGATGAACGGACCTGACGTTTGATTAATTATCGCGCTTATTTAACGACGTACTTACGTACTACATATAGATTATTCATGCCATTTGCCAAGTACGTTACTGCAGTGTAATTCTCATGTACATGTGTGTATCCTCGTGTGAAATTAAGGCGCAGTATTAATCACTCGGCATTTTTATAGCTTGTCATAAGTGCTAATTTTATCGACTCACTTGACCCTGTACGTGGAAATTGGCAATTTGCATACCTCAATAGGAAGGTAATTGATCCATTTAGGAGAGGGAATATTAACATATAAGGAAAAGATGAAGACAAGTGACCAATCATCCTTTTGTGTTATGAAAGAAGAAATCTGCTGGTGCTTACTATAATCATCCCACAATTAAAGCTCCCCTTTTTCTACGCCTTGCGCAAATATAGCAATGTTAGCATACCTCCTCCAATGGTAGTACAGATAAATGAGCCTCATCTAAGAATTACAAACCCCTCACGCAGCATCTTTAACAGTTATTTATAATTTATAGCCTAACATCTTTTAACCTTTAATGATCCTCCCAGCCCTTTTGCAATTATTATCCATTGTCGATTCTCTGTAATTACCAGATTCTCACGAGTCACGGCCATAATTATGTAAATTGTAAAGCCAGGAGGAAAGCGATATGCCGTGTAATTTATAACGTAACATGAGAACTGGTAAAGGATAACAAAATATATACCGTTTTGAGCTCTCTCATCTCTGCCGGTTCCACAAATGAAACATTGCGTTAATTGCGATTCACCATAAAAAAGGCAACTTGGGTGCATAGTTGATATACAGACAATAATTTGCGGTTGCTGACCAAATAGAAATCACTTGCAGAAGAACGTGCCCCCCAGCTCCCCGGCCACGGCCCTATCTGTGATTTAAGTTCACCAACCTTGAAGGAGAGTAAAGACTTCCAAACATGTTCAAATGCATGCGAAATCCGACGTTGGTGTTCTCGCAAATTTGCTTAAATGCGGTTATGGAACAGGGCTAATTAATACAATTACATAGTAGCTAAATAATAAGGCTCAAGCTAAAGTCCATAAAAGCTCATAATTAATGAACTTTTCGGTTGTTATTGTTAGTACACTCGCGAAGTCCAAGAAGTCGCGAACCTTCTGAAGCATGCTTTAACTTTACTTTAACTAATACTAGCCCAACGGCCCTGAGGGTTGTTATAATGAGCATTATGAAATAGAACATCTGCTATTCCTGTCATTCTCATAGACCCCGATATTTCTTTGTGTCGGCCATTAACACATCGTTAGCATAATTCATTTATCCTATTCTGGGAGAATGATGAAGGGGGATTTCTCACAGGCCATAAATAGGCAGACGCTCCCAGAATAAAGGGCGTCAGGTCTCTTGCTAAATGGGGTGAAAATGTTTTCCATCTTTTCTCCAAAAGTGCAAAACCCTTGCTCTGCTAAGAGACCCCCTTTCTTTTCGCAGTTTGTAAAACGTATTCTCAAAAAGCAGTTCGCGATTTAACTATTTGACAATACATAGGGATTAGTATTCACGCCCTTTTTTGGAATTACATGCAGTCGATGCACTGTTGCGTTTACACATTGTCGTGCCTTGTTGAAACTTGAAAAAACATCCAGCTCAATGCATGGTGTGGGTGGTTGGGTTAAGCAATGAGTAACAATAATTCGAACGCCAACGCAGACCCCGAAGCTTTTGCTGATTATTGTTTCATAACAAATAAGCTGTATTGTGTGAAAGCAATGATAGCTATTGAATAGGGATACCATTATTAAAGGGCGGTAGGAAGTGGATGCAAAACACAAACAGCACAAGTACATTCTCAAACTAACTGAAACTACACAAACTGCAGCTTCACAGTTAATTACCCGGAAAGGTTCATTCCGTTAAGGGATTTGTTTAACCCAAACTTAGTATGACGAGAGACTATGTCAAAGGGAACCATGCTGGGCAGAATTAGGTGCTTTTATGAATCAAATACAAACTGAATTGACTTTGAAGTAATAAGTCTGATCATTTAGCATTCTGTGGCATTGCCGTTGTCAGTGTATGAATAATGTGCAAAGTATATTTTTTGCAATTAATCCATTAAGCAAGATCGCTAACAACTTATTTCCCTCGTTCAACAACTATGCAAACTGTTCTTGTTGAGCTTTTACTGGGGACCGGAGACTCTTGACGATGAAGACTTTTGAACTGTTGCTTTTCTGTTCTTTTTTTTTATTTTTGAGCCCCTCAAAATTTAACTCCCATTTCTTTCAGACTCGAGGGGGCAAATAGACAGGACAAGGAGATGACAAGGATTACCATATAATAAACTTGATAGGGTGCACGTGGTTTTCTCCAGGAAACCTATCACGTGCGAGATGTGTGCCCTGCCTTATCATGCCTTGATCGTCCAGCCCCGCCCCCCTATGGCCGTGCTGTTCACACGAATAACAGCCAGCCATACAAAAGTCCACCTAGCTGCTCGCCGAGAAATAAATAAATTGATCAGTGGCTCAACGGTGCAGCAATTTGTTTATTGCTCTTTGTCAGGCAGGAAGGAAGAAATATAGTTTGTGGAGATTTATAGGAAGACTCGGAGTTGATTAGCCGCTAATCCATTTAAAGTTCCACAGCGAGAAAAGAAAAGAAACCTACAAGAAGAGTTAAAATGGTTAAGAAGTTTTTGATTGGAGGCGTTCCTGAACACTTCAATATTCCATTCAAGTTGGGAATGGAAAATGGTGTCTTTAAAGAGCACTTGATTGATGCTGAGTTTGTTCTCTGCCCGGGAGGAACTGGGGAAATGACCAAGAAGCTGAATGATGGAAGTGTAGATGTTGCCATTGCACTTACTGAAGGCCTGGTCTCTACTATTTTAAAAGGGGATGCACAATTTAAGATTGTTTCAATGTATACGACGTCACCTCTTACGTGGGCAGTATCATCTGGAATCAACTCCAATGTGGAGTGCGTGAAAGATTTGGATGGAGCAAAAATTGGCATCAGTAGATATACAAGCGGTAGCCATATTATGAGTGTCGTAATGGCCAAGCAGCAGAATCTTGAAAAGAAAAATTCTTTTGTTGTTTTGAAAGACTTCAAAGGTTTGCGCGACGGGGTAAATGACGAGCAAGCTTCTGCATTTCTATGGGAGACATTCACTACCAAACCGTATCATGATTCGCGGGAAGTGAAAAGGGTGGGCGAGATTACAACACCATGGCCTGCATTTTGCGTGGCTGTTCGCAATGAGCGCTTGGAAAAAGATGCAGAAGCTATTAAAAGACTTCTTCAGGCTATTTACGATTCTTGTGCCCTGTTTGTGGGTGACTGTGAAAGGGCCGTAAACATCGTTCATGAAGACTATGGTAACACTCTTGAAGACGCAAAGAAATGGTTTTCAGGTGTTTCTTATGCGTGTGATTCTTCTATTCAAAAAGATATGATAGACAACTGTGTTGACGTTCTGTGTAGTGCTGGTGTTTTGCACGGGGAACAGGACGTCTCTGCTGTGGTAGACACTAACATTTGTTCTCTGGTCTGAACTAGCTACTCCATCTGTAAAGCATAGACTTTTATTTCTCACAAGAAAGGATAGGTTCGGTGCATTCGGCTGAGAATGTTCTTTCTGACTTCAGGCGAGGCAGAGTATTTTTCAATCATTAGGATATCTTCCTGAAACAATTCAACATATTCTTTTGTCGCAAAGCTGCGTGATAGGCAAAGTAGCCTGTAAGTTCCTAATAAAATGTTTCCCTCAACTTCCAACACAGAAGTATTCCAATGGCCTCCAGAAAAAGATGGGTCCACCTAATATTAGCACAAGGAGTTTTCTCTGCCAAACAGCGTAACACCAATGTCCTTCCTTACCTTTATCACTTTCCTCTTTCAGGAAGTGAACCAATTTGTCAACCTCGATTTCCAGTTGACGCATTTCTTTTCGAATTTTTTCCCAGGACTTTGCATTAAGATTTATCTCAGGGTATATTACGTATAAAAGCAGTCGATACACAAATCTACTTGCAAATAGCAGCCCCACAAGTGATGGGATTGCTGCATACATGTTGCGAAAGTACATTTTAGCTTACGACTATCACTTCAAAACAAATATGAAACAAGCAAAGGCCTTACCAGTAAGCATATAGAAATTCATAGCATTAGACCGCATTAGTTTATCAAGCACAGATAGAGCCCGCCCAACTTCTACTTTTTGATGTTGGACTTGAATAAGCACTGTGCGAAGCAGGTTCCCAAATAAGAACCCCTGTATAGGCTTTCTAATACCTTCTTCATAAAACCTCATGACACTTGAAAGATCTCCTGCTTTTACTTGTTCACTAGCTAGTTTCACATACGAATTGACATCTAAGCCACCATAGTCTCCAACATTCATACCACTTGATTTTTCAGTTGAAAAAAGGGCTTCTCTATTTGTTATATATTCGTCCTGAATCAGCTGAGCAACCATGCGCTCCAAAGACTACGTAGCAAAGACATTTTTTAACACCACGGGCTTTTACAACAACAAAGGCCCTGCCAAAGTAGCAATAGCCAATACTTACTTCTTGATCAGATCTCAGGGTTCCTGCGCCTACTAATGAAAATTCGGATTCGTCATACCTAACCGTTTTGTACATGTTGCTAGCAGTTTCAAACACATATTTCTGAACAAATGCCTTTAAGGTCAGGATTCCTTCAACAAACCACGTTTTGATATTATCTTTGTTGACGACCAAAGAGCTAACAGTAGCCTTTCCGATGAAAAATACTACCAAAATTCAACAAAGCACATTAGCATAGGGTTGAAAATAGGTATAATTCCCAAACATACTTCAAAACAAAAGGAAAGTCTTACCACACAGAAAGTACGGCCACTTCCTACAAACAACATTAGGAGGCCTATGCATCTCAGCTAGATGCTTCAGTTCAGATTCAATGGTTCCAACGCAACCGAGAACTTCTGATAACTCAAATAGATCGCTTTCGTCCTTTGACAGTGCATCAATACTGCCGCTCCTGTCTGGTGATATTCGACCCAAGCTTCTTGCAATGACCAATGCCTTCGTCACTGCATCTTTGACGGCAAGTCCACACTTTGTAGATATGTCCGTCATGGCGTCCAAAAACTCAGCCACATTGCCCAGGTCTATATTCTTTTTCATTGTGCCCACGTCCCCAAGAGAGTCCGCATTCTGAACTTTTAGCGACAATTTCAGAAGATTCGGAGAAGATTCTATCAAGCTGTAGACTTGCGACATCCTAGCAGCAAGAACTACAATCTCTAGTTTGAGTCGTTTCAACGAATCGACGTGGGCAACCACACTTTGCCGACAATCAGTAATGTACTTTCCGAAGACTACTGAAAGAAGGGGACTTTCAGCTTTACTACTTAAAACTTCTTTGCGATACTCACCTGCCCCTGCTGAGTTCGAAAACTTTTCGTGGGAATTCTCATAACTCGCTCGATTAAAGTACCAATTATGCAAAGAGCGATATCCGAACAATGGTAAAGAAACAAAGGCGTGCGACAGCATCCATTTGCTTTCACCATGCCAGTACATTTCATAGTTTGTGATCTTATTTCCAAGCCCAAGCAACATATCTCTCAAATGAAATGATAGCTTCGTCAGTAAAATGACCTCCACTACAACAGAGAAGGTGTCGACATAAGCTGAGACATATCTTGCTTCTTCTATGTCCATTCTATTGCGTTTTACAGAATACAATCGCTTCGCCAAATCCACAATAGATTCTCGATCAAACTCCTTGTGTACATCGCTGCTTTCTTTCAATAGGAACAGCAATTCATCACACACGGGGCTATGCCCAGTCTTTGCATTTAACAATGAATGTGGCAGCGCCCCGTAGATTATATTTATGACAGCCTCAAGCCGCCCTCTGTGGGCCTCCAACATTTGCTTAAAGTCTTGGTTTTCAAAGCACGAGTTGGATCAATATAGGAGCCAGAAGATGCACATTTCACCGCTGGTAAACTGGTAGATTTGACACACAGAGACGCCCAGAAGTGAACAATTTGTGCACAGTAACTACGAGGCGTCAACGAACAGGTCCCAGCAGTCGGTCAAGTCTCCCTGCTCAACCCTTGCCCCCCTCAGTTCTGCGGACTGCCCTTTGTTCTTTGAAACAATTTTGACAGTCAATCTTGCACTTAATGGTCACCTTTTGTTTTTATTTACTTCTGTTTCTTTCTTCCATTTTGTAAAGGACTCACACATCTCGTCGCCGTGGAGGATCAAGATAGCTGTTTAACACTTCAGAAGCACCGGACTCTTTCATATCCAAAATGGCGGCTTCAAGGGCACTCTTTGATATGCTTGATTCAGAATCGAAATCAGAGAAAATAGAGGAAACAGTTCCTGTTCCTGCGGCCGTAGTTCCAAACGACCTCATGGAATCTGCTGACCCAGTACCAGTGCGTCCCACGAGATGCGCTGGGAATCTGTTTGTTTCTGTAGGGGCCCGCCCTTGCCTTTGTACAGGATTCTCGATGCCCTTTCTTCCTCGTATGGCATCGCTGGTCGGTGGATATTCTCCTTCAGAGCTGGACCCTGAACTATCAATCATCGTAGCCAAGTTCTCATTTCTTTTTACCTCCATTACGGATGAAAGAACACCACTCGACCCACTTCTCGGCCTAACTTCGGTTACTTCCTTTCCCTTGCAATGTTGGTTATATATTACATAACAGTCTTCAACAGTTAGCTCCATTTTTTCAGCAATTTTATCCCATGCTAATCCATACGTTTCAATCAGTCTCTCGAAAGCAGATATATCCACATACTGCATCCCAAGGGCGGCAGACTTAAACTTCACTATGCTTGGAGAGCTGATTGATCCCCCCCGCTGTCCAATTTCTGTCGCTGTAGCAGATGGGTTCGCAGACGTTTCTTTCGCATTTCTGTTGTGCATTTTTAAAAGTTGCTCTGCGCGGTGATAGCACTGTTCAGCTGGCCTTCCCAAAGCCTCTCCTACACTGTTCCATTCTATGCTAATCGCATCACCATGCATACCATCATCTCCTTGGCGGTTTTGAAGCTCGTGTTGTCTTGTCTTGAACTTTTGCAATAATGCAAAAAGCGCCATATCATTTTCTGTTGTCCATTCCTTGTCGACCTCGATGGGGGTTTGATTCGCAACCCCCTTGTTCATCTCTTGCACGTACCGTGGAGCTGGCTGGCCCTCTGGCCTTTTCCAAGGCACTTTTATGATCACATGCATATCCCTTTCCTATCGCAACTAGGTACACTTTAACATTCCTCCACTATATTAACAGTCTTAAAACAAAAACATTATCTATACTCTTTTATACTATTCTATTTCCGCGGTTGCTTTCCTTTCTACAGTGATGGGGATCATGGGCTTTGCGGGAGTCTGAAATGAACACCTCCACTACACACACCTATAGATCAAGGAGAGGGAGCTAACCAAGAGTAGAAATAGGTGCAATGCTGCACAACACCTCCACCGTAAACACAGTAGCAGGAAGGAAAGAAAGAAAAGGGTCTGTGGCCTGCTGTGGGATGGATCATGGACTGGGGCCAGCTGATCATTGTGCCTGCAGTACTGTAGACTGGCCAGGGCCTGGGTAAGTTTCCATTCTCCCTTATTTTGACGCCCCTCCTCTGTATATTGAATAAATCCCCTGCCTGTCTGTGTGTGAATCTGTGAGGTTGTGTTGAGAAGTATGGAGGGACATCAGCTACCTTTTCTAGGAGTGTTTAGAAATGAGGACCACGAAAGAGTGGTAATGTCCCAAATGGAGTACATGAATATTCTCACGGGAATCCTATGTGCCATTTTAATGATTCTTGGGTGGGCGGTCCCTTATGGACGTTTTGGGAAAAACTGGGATGGTGCAGTTGCTGTGCCTTCAAAAGTTGCATGGACTTTAATTCCTCTGCCAAAATTGATGGGCCTTGCTGCCAATCTGTATGTGTCAGGCAGGCCTGATTCTTTGGCCGCCTGTGTGCTTTTGCTTCTATTTGGCATTGCCGCACTATACCGCTGTGTGTTGTACCCTTCGAGAATCGTCGGTGGAAAGCCATTTCCTGTCCTGTTACTGATATTTGTTTTGGCTCATTCGGCTATGAATGGATTTCTTATTCCTCGCTATATTTGCGAATATTCGAACTACCACAAATACTATTTGCTTCATCCAAGATTTTTAGTGGGTATGTTTGCATTTGGGTTCGGTCTATTTGTAGTGAATTGGGGAGACCGCTCGTTGTGTGCCTTAAGGAAAGTGTCCTGGGACAAGGGCTATTCTGTCCCCCGAGGTCCTATATTTCGTTCAACTTCATGCCCAAACTATTTGGGTGAGGTAAGTGGTCTTTCAGTCTTTGTAAACGTGACTATAACAGTTTTATTAACGCGATAGCTATCATTAAAGATCATGCTTTGGGTTGGGTTTTCTATAGCAGTGAACGATTTGTCGGCATATTCATACTCTTTGTTTGTGATGTTATTTCTGTCCAGTCGAGCTAGACACCATCACATTTGGTACAAATACAAGTTTCACACCACTTATCCTAAGGGCCGAGGAATATTGATCCCTTATATTTGGTAGTTAGACTGCTCATATATTCCACTCTATTTAAACGAATCTTTGGCCACACGGAGTTTCGTCATTACTTCCGTACTTTCTTTAGCTTTGGTGAATGCTTGCAAAGAATCATGCCTTAAATATTTTTAAAAATTGTTTAGCCACTAATAACCGGGAAACAAGATAGAGAAAAAAGAAAACGCTTAGAATCAAGTACTTACTCTACTCTCATGAAAGGATTTGTTTGCTTTTCAATCCCGATTGTGGACGGAATTGTTGGTGCATTCTTCTCGCGTTGCTCTTTGGCCCATTTATACCTTTTTTTCAGCTCTTGGTTATCTGGCTCGACATGTTCGGCAAACTATTACCAAAGTCAGCGATGATTACTTAAAACAGACAAACTTAAATAAAAATTACAAAAGAATTTACCTTGTAGTTGGACGTTGTGTATTCATGTCCACAGTAAACAGATGTTGCTTCTGGAAGTTTTCCGAGCTTTCCTAGCAATGCACTGCACATTTGCTCTCCAGTCCCCTCAAAAAACCTTCCACAGCCACCAACAAAAAGCGTGTCCCCTGTGAAAACAGATCCAGTCCCCTCATTGCCAGTTTCATATACATGATAGCAAATATGCCCTGCGGTGTGGCAGGGGGTGAATAGACAAGACACGTTTAACGATCCTAAATACAGAGGATAAACTTTAAGGATTAGAAGAAGTGGACACTTATCAGTTTCACTGGAACATAACACCCACCTATTGTCAGCGAATCACCATCCACAACTTTGTCCGTCAACGCGTCTATCCGATCGTCACCGCCAAATACTTTAGCTTTAGGCAAAAGCTGCTTCATTTGAACATTGCCCCCTGCATGATCCCTGATGAATGAAGACAAAACGAATGTAAAGACAATTAACAAAAACAAATTCTCCATTCCAGTAGTTTGCAATAAGCACCTACCAGTGGTGATGTGTTGTCAAAATGGATTTGACATCAACTTTGCTTTCTTCTATCACAGACATGACTTTCTCTGGTTCCACTGGATCCACAACAGCCCCTTCTCTGGTCTTTGGATCAACCACCAAGTAGGAATAGTTATCTTCCAAACAAGGGATGAGTACCACTTCCATTGTTGAACTTGGAAATAAATAAGATCTAGTAAGAGCACCTGTAGAATAGGCGATAGGTGTGAAATGAGGTCTGGTCCATGCACTTATAGGTATTCTCTTCAACAGTGACAGCATATCACACGGATTCAGAATCTAAGTCGACCATTCGTTGTGCAACAACTATTGAAGATTGGGTTGGTTGACTAAAGCACAGCTAAGGGTTAGAATAGACGTAACACACTAAACTACACTACTGTAACTACTGTAAGTTGTAACTGCAGGGCTGGGGGAAGCGGAGGGTATGGTCTAAATGATATCCTTCATGTAACTTGTAAGCAACGTTCAAAAGTCACAACTCACAGCAGCCACGTCTATCACTATCACTCATTCATTTCGTGCACAACTTATTGTTATGTGCTGATATATGGCCATCTTTATTCAGGTGATGTAATGGCCTTATTACGTACCTTGGGTACAGGCGAAGTTGAGGCTGAAGAGATCTTTTCTGCTGGCAGCACACCGTATAGTTTGAGATACAAATACTTTTCAGCTGAAAATCCCTCAATTTCTCTTTACGTGTTTATTTCGTTTCATCACAAATTAGTAGTGCTGAACTATAGA
Organism: Ichthyosporea sp. XGB-2017a; assembly: GCA_002811675.1. Taxonomy (NCBI): domain Eukaryota; class Ichthyosporea; order Dermocystida; genus Chromosphaera; species Chromosphaera perkinsii. The sequence goes on along the minus strand of PDIM01000041.1, from coordinate 119,661 downwards.
AGCACGCAAATTTTCGCTGTCAGTCAAACCGAAGCCTCATTGTACTGATAAAATCTGAGTAAGATACTCGTCCATCCCCATCTTGATCCGCAACACTAAACATTTGATTGACTACATACGGATGGACATATGGAGCAATCTCATCGACAATATACGATAAGTCCTCCTTTGTTATGTACCCCCTGCATCGGCAATCAAACATGATAAAAAGTTGTCTCATATTTTCATCGAAGTCTTCGTATATTAGTTTGCTTTTCATATATTCCACAAAGTCGGCATGAAGCAATTTGTCTTGTTCACATTTTTCAAATACTTTAGCTGTTTCATACTATTGGAATAGAATTAATAACAAGAAAATAGTAGCGGATTTCCCCCATGAGTCCAAGCATTCTTACCTTTGGGGGCTTAAATCCCAGCACGTACAGGCAAGCTACTTTGAAATCACAACGAGTTAAATATCCTTTCTTGCCTTCATCAGCGTACGAGAATGCCTAGGCAAGTCAAAAATAAATCTTTAACACAGATGCCAATGACATAAATAGTATTCAAAAGCACATTTACCAACCATATCTATAGTTTTCTTAGTCTTGCTGTCAAGGTGGTTCTGGCTCAGAAAACGCCTGCCAGTAGCGGAAGAAGCCAGCACATGGGTGTATAAATGATTTTCCATGATTCTCACTCTCCTCATCGAGGCCCAGTCAGCCACTCTAAAGAAGGGCAGTCAAGTCCACTGCTCACAGTAACACAGCTTAGCTATGATTAGACAATAGACCAGCTACTCTAAAGTGGAGGTATACACCAAAGTCGCCTTATCCCGAGATAGTGCTAAGCCTATAGGATTAGGAGAGCAGACTCAAGAGTCAAGAGTCAAGAGTCAAGGGTGGCCGCATGTGGGCCTTCGAGTCTCGGTCCTCAGAGGCATGCACATTGCACACACTTGACATGATCCAGGCTTGTTTGTCACTTCTTCTGCTCCTATTGGAATTTGGGAAGAAAAAAAAAGGAAGAGTAGGTGATTCAGAAAAGGCGGGAACTATTTGACTCTAGGGTTACTCTATGATTATATTATTAGATGATGACTCCACCCCTATACCCCTATGGGAGGTGAATATTATTATTATTATTATTAGCAAGTGTTTATCTTATATTGGTACTATACTCTATGGTACTATCCAACTGCAGTCCTGCACACTTTCCACAGTAGCTGCTGCACTACTGCCTCTGCTGCTCTATCTCTGGCTGTATCCCTGTGTGGTTGTGTGTGTGTGTGTCAGATTAGGACAAGAACAAGGACCACATTGCTGTTTTGAGTGTTTGATTCACCTGATTATACTTTGATTGTCATTTGCGTTTTGTTTATTATCATTATTGATATTGCAGAGTTTTCCCTATTTGCTAAGATGGATGCCGAGAAGAATACAGATATGTTTGTTGTTAAACGCGACGGAAAGAAAGAAAAAATCCAGTTTGACAAGATTACTCACCGTATCGAGAAACTCTGTTATGGACTGGACAGCTCTTTTGTGAACTACATTGATGTTGCAAAGAAAGTAATCGGAGGGCTTTATTCAGGGGTAACTACCCATGAACTCGATACTCTTGCTGCCGAGACAGCTGCTTACATGGTTAGTATTTTGTAATCTTCATTGCCCGTTTAAAGTACTCAATGTTAACTTTTTGCCTACTTTATTCTCGTTTAACCTTCAATTGTAGACCTGTACTCACCCAGATTATGCTATTCTTGCTGCTAGAATTGCCGCTTCCTCACTTCATAAAGAGACGAAGAAAAACTTTTCTGATGTAGTTGAAGATTTGTACAACTACGTTAATGTTGAAACGAACAAGCATGCACCTCTTGTTACAATGAAGTTTTATGATTACGTTATGGAAAACAAACAGCAGCTAAACTCTGCTATAATTTATGATCGTGACTTTACTTATAGTTACTTTGGCTTTAAAACTCTGGAACGATCATATTTGTTGAAGTTAAACGGCAAAGTAAGTAACGTGCGCTTTTTTGTTATTTTCATAACCGTCTTGGATAGATATTAATGTGCTTATGGGTGTGTAATAGATTGCGGAAAGGCCCCAGCATATGGTAATGCGTGTAGCGGTTGGAATCCATATGGGTAACATTGATAAAATTATTGAGACTTATGAGTTGATGAGTCAGAAGTGGTTTACTCATGCCACACCCACTTTGTTTAATGCGGGAACCCCGTGCCCTCAGCTGTCGTCTTGTTTTCTAGTGGCAATGAAAGACGACAGCATCGAGGGAATTTATGATACTTTAAAGACGTGCGCTTTAATCAGCAAAAGCTCTGGTGGAATTGGTCTGAATATTCACAATATTCGAGCAAGTGGTAGCTATATTGCAGGCACGAATGGAACCTCCAATGGCATCGTCCCCATGTTGCGAGTTTATGATTCTACTGCAAGATTTGTGAATCAAGGAGGTGGAAAGCGAAACGGCAGTATTGCTATTTATATTGAGCCTTGGCATGCGGATATCTTTGATTTCCTGGATTTGAGAAAAAATACCGGAAAGGAAGAGCAGAGGGCGAGAGATTTGTTTTTGGCGCTTTGGATACCTGATCTTTTTATGAAAAGAGTTGAAGCTAACAAGGATTGGACCTTGTTTTGCCCCCATGAAGCCCCCGGTCTTCATGAATGCTATGGAAAAGAATTCGAAGAGCTGTACGAAAAGTATGAGAAAGAAGGAAAAGGTCGAAAGTCTATCCCGGCGCAAAAGTTATGGTTTGCACTGCTTGAATCACAGATTGAAACAGGAACTCCTTACATGCTCTACAAAGACCCGTGCAATGAAAAATCCAATCAGAAGAATTTGGGTGTAATCAAAAGCAGTAACCTTTGTACTGAAATAATAGAGTATACATCCGACGACGAAGTAGCCGTTTGCAATCTTGCGTCTCTTGCTCTTCCGAAATATGTGAAAAAGGATGGTTCTTTTGATTTCCAAAAATTATATGAAGTTACAAAAGTTGTTACTAAGAATTTGGATACAATTATTGACGTTAACTTTTACCCTGTAAAGGAAGCGCACAACTCAAATATGAGAAATAGACCCATCGGGCTCGGTGTGCAAGGACTTGCTGACACCTTTATTTTGATGAGATATCCTTTTGAGAGCCAAGAGGCACAGGAGCTCAACAAGAGCATTTTCGAAACCATTTATTTTGCTGCTTTGACAGCATCGTGTGAGCTCGCAAAGGAGAAAGGATCGTATTCCTCGTACGAAGGCTCACCTGTTAGTAAAGGAATTTTACAATTTGATATGTGGAACGTAAAACCAGAGTCCAACTTATGGGATTGGGACGGTCTTCGAGCTGAAATCAAAAATCATGGAGTAAGAAATAGTTTGCTTGTTGCACCTATGCCAACTGCATCCACTGCCCAAATACTCGGAAACAATGAAAGCTTTGAGCCGTACACTAGCAACATTTACCAAAGACGGGTTTTAAGTGGCGAATTTCAAGTGGTAAACCAACATCTTTTAAGACATTTAACGGAATTAAATCTGTGGTCGGATGCTATGAAAACCCGAATTATTGCTAATAATGGGAGTGTTCAGAATATCCCTGAAATTCCCGAAGATATTAGACAGCTCTATAAAACTGTCTGGGAGGTAAAACAGAAGGTGCTTATTGACATGGCTGCTGATCGTGGTGCCTATATCGATCAATCACAGTCTTTTAATGTCCACCTCAGCAATGTCGACAGCGCCAAGTTGACAAGTATGCACTTTTATTCATGGAAAAAAGGACTTAAAACAGGAATGTATTATTTGCGCACAAAGGCTGCAGTAGATGCAATCAAGTTCACTGTTGATCAAAAGAAACTCACAAAGGCAACATAGTTTCAATCATTGTAGATTTATTACAATTCACACTTCTTTCCAAAAGCCCACTTCAATGCAAACAAGCCATATAAAAATAAATCCCAAATATATCAAAAAAAATTGACTACACGCTTGTTCAAAACCAAACTGAAAAGTGAAAGGCCCAGCCTGGCAAGTCCCGGATAACAATGAAACCCTCCCTCACTCTGTATCGCCCTATGGCCCTGTGCTGCTGGACCAGCTGGAATTTGTTTTGTATGCCCGGGCCCATACAAAAAAGTGTGGGCCAGTTCTCATTTTGTTGTTGTTTCGCTCTGCATATAAAAAGGGCGCTCTTTGTTGTATGATTTGTATTTTTTGTTGGGAAGGACCTCGGATTCCATCCTCTCTTAAGTACGTAAACATATAAATATATACATATAGGTTTATATTTCCGGATCAACCTGAAGAAGCATGACAGCCTTGGTAACGTTGAGAAGTGGCGGCAGAAGAATCCCTGTACAATGTATAAAGAGGGTGGATAAATGGGAATCAGCAAGATGTGGCTATGCTGGGCTGGCCTTTAACAAGCCAAACAAGTCTGACACACACACACAAACCGTTCGGTCAACCTCAGAAATGCCTGCTCTTTCTAATAATTTAAATTACCACCAATCGAGCAGCACAGGGACAGGTATTCTTTCCAATGGTAAGTAGTCTTAGCAAGCCTCCTGATGTGTTATATATTATGTGTTGTATTTTGTTCTGAAATGAGCGTTCTCATGGAGACTAACTGTAATGTACCTTGCATATGCTGGCTGAATGTCACTTGTGAGTGCAGTTAGCGAGGGTATTGCGAGCATTCCAGGTGTAAGCTGGTTTAAAAAAGAGCAATACAAGGATCCTAAGTTTGATGTTATTGCATCTGGTTTGGGCTCTGTGCTGCATGTTAAGCTTCCTGCAAATTCAAAGGTTTTATTTAAGAATGGCTCAGCTATAGGTGGGTGTTTGTTTTTGGCTTGGCTCGTCTTCTAATTTGCTGCAACGTTACTGATTGTTTTGTGTTGGTACCTTCAGCCATGTCTCCTGGGGTCAAATTATCGACATTTCTAAATGGCGGCTATCTTGGGTTTTTGTTCAAATATATTTCTGGGGGAAGTCTTTTTCTACAAGAGGGGAAAACCCTTCAGATTAAGTCTAAAAGTGAATTCAGCTCGGGAAGCATGTTTTCCCCAAAAAGCTACATCGCTTCGCTGGGCTCCGCATTTAGGCAGAGAGGTGAGGGTAGTCAGGGTCCTGCTGAGCCGGAGCAACCCCCTGGCCAATTTGGAGACATCTTACTATCTCCTTCCTCGATTGGAGATGTGGTAAGTATTAGATAGCTTAGAGAAAAAGGCTCCAAAAGCACCTTGCTAAACCAATTTGGCTCCTTGTCATTTTCTGTAGGTTTCTATAAAAATGGATGGATCAAGCGACTATTTTCTAAAGAGAAATGTGTATTTAGCTAGCTCCCCAGGCCTTTCACTTAACCCAGCAGTTGATCTTTCCGGTTTGTCAACAGGTACAGTCCAAATACTCTTTGCGTAGAATATGGAGGCTATCATTCGCTCTTTTCTAACATATTCTATGTTCTGGTTGTCTTTTGTGTTTCCTAATTACAATTGTGAAAGGCTCTCTGCTAACCATGAATGTGAATGGTAAAGGAGAACTGGCTATATCATCCTATGGCAGTATATTTAGAATAGTTTTAGATCAAAATGAAAAGTATATTGTTGCTTCGAGAAGTCTGATTGCGTGGGAATCTTCAATGAATCCTCAACTTATTGTTGATGATATAGAGGAAACGGGCAATTTAGCTTTAAATGTGCTTAAGCGGTCGTTAAAGTATATAAAATCGGCGTTATCTGGAACCAAAAAGGTTAGTTGGATTTTGCACTGTTCATGCATATTTTCATGAGTTCATACTTACTGGTATATTTTGGTTTTGATAGCTATGCATGTTGGAAGGACCGGGTGACTTTTATGTTTGCTCTAGAAATCAACCACACTGGGAAGGTATTAAGAACATTTTGCCTGGTGAAATGCAGCTTCCCAAAGCGGAAATGCCAAAGATGATTAAGGATAAGCTTCATAAAAGTGAGTCACCTGCTAAGAGTAATTCTGAAAGTAAATAAGTCCTGGCAGAAAGCGCGTCTTCAATATGTGTGGATTGGCATGGTGAAAACACTTGTTAGCCGTTTGTTATAAATACGCATTAACGTTCATTTGAGAAATAGTATTTGCACGTGATGTTTTTATTAAGGGGGGAGGGGGGGCCGGGGGGGGCATATTTAGAACAGGCAAAGACCGTAGACTTAATCCCATTTGCAACTAGGTATAAATAAAATTCTTTGGCTAGCCACAGGGAAGTAAAGTAGACATTCAACCCATAGAACTTCTGTGTTGCTGATCATGTTACTCAGCTCTAATATTCTCACAGTGGGTTAAGAAAAAACTCCACGTGACGCTCACAGAGCAGCCCAGTTGACCCTCCCAAGCACTACAACTATCTATTATTCTTTAGCAACCGTCCGTGTTTAAAAGCGAAGTCATTGACCTGCAATGTGTGAATAATCCAAAGGAAAGAAGCTTCTGCAGTCGATTCACAATTAGTGAATGGTTCCTATTCGTATTGCAGTGGTTATTGCTTA
>PDIM01000041.1:93081-112148 GCA_002811675.1 Ichthyosporea sp. XGB-2017a | reverse complement strand
AATCCCTTTATTGTACGAAAGCTGAGTAGCTGTCAACAAAAAAATGAAAAAAAAAAAAAAAAAAAAAAAAAAAAAAAAAAAAAAAAAAAAAAAAAAAAAAACCGCATCTGTAGAAAATGAAGTACTTAATTATTAGCATTGCGAAACATAAAGACCATTAAAAACGATGAAACCATTCGACAAGACGAAATAGATCCAGACTACAATTTCAAAGATATGTCTGTACATGTCTGACTGAACATTTCTCACACAAAACATGAACAATTTGTCCGCTAGCGTTCTACATGTGCCTTTTGAGAACAAAAACAATTCCGTACTGCATACAACGCCTATACATTACTTCATTAATTAATATTAGTGGGCGCTGATTGGCTACCTAACACCTTTGTTTCCCATGCACTTGGCCTGCCATCATGAAGATTGCTCATTGTAGTTTGTACAGTTAATCTAGCTCTGATGACGGTTGAAACTGCATGCATTGAACAACAATTCAATAATTACAGTAGTACAGACGCAGCTTTCTTGCAGCTCTGAGCTCGGCCTGCATTGCAACATGCGCATGCGCCTCCATCTCGTTAATTTGGCTGGTTTAAAAAGCTTATAAATACCAGGGAGGGGGGGTCGCGGCTCCCTGATAAATACTATAGTACTCGTGATTCCCTCCTGTCTGGCACATGGACTTTGCTGATGCATGAGAGCGAGAAGGTATAATCAGTGCTTGTTACTTCACGAATCAAATAGGATACAGTCATGGGATTCTGCCGGGAAAACTATAAGGCCGCATTTTCAAAGAAAGTCTTTAATAAGAAGCACATTACTGTGTCGCCCAATGATGCAAGGCACTTTCAATCATCCCGTTTGTTGCCTCAAACAGCCTATCTCATCTATAGATTTGTATTCATGGCATACACTATAGGTGTGGTTTCTTGGAGTTTGAGCAACATGAGCGATTCGTTAAAAGAGTGGCCTATTTACCTGACGCATTGGTCATATGTGATTGAAGTGCTTTATTTCCTTGTGTCCTTTTCAAATGCAATGTATTCCTTCGTCAAAGGTTTCCGTTACAAGGTATCGTACAGAAATGCTTCAGGAGCCATTGAGATGACTGGCTCACCTCAAAAACCCTCATTCTTAGAAAAGCTCCAATGGAGTTTGTTCTACATCGGAACTGTCTGCTCCTGCATTGTCACTCTAATTTTCTGGTTTGCCCTATACAATCCTGATGATGGGCTCAAAGCAATGGATCTAAACATTCACTGCTTCAACTCTGTTATTATGGTAATCGACCAATTTCTTGTGGCGTTGCCATTTGCTCTTATTCAAGTTGTTCCTGTTCTTACTTTCGGGGTTTCGTATTTAGCCTTCAACATTTCATACTGGGCTTGGGGGTCTAGAACTGGGGATGACCATGTTGTTTACAGCATTCTAAACTGGAATGAAAACCCTTTGAAAGCTGTTATATACATTATTGTCATTGTCCTTGTCCTCATACCTTTCTTCCAGACGCTGCATTACTTGGTGTGCACTACAAGAGAAACAGTTCACTTTTACTTTATTTCCATCGACAAGAGTAGTGTTCTACCAACATCAGTTAGTCAGCCAAGTGATATCATCGAGATGCACCTGGGTGCTAACACTACCGAGACCAAAGACTCTAAAGGTGCTCAGAGCTAGGTTGCTGTCAGAGATTTAAGCAGAAAACAGTCAAACTACAGTCTAGGACACATTTCAAAATGTAATTTAATTTCGATACTTCATCTATAACTTCCCGAGCCAACTCCCCAAGTTCTGGAGAGCCAATTCAAAGCGAACATTTGCAGTTGTCTAACAATAAACCGAAAGCAAACAAAAGAAAAGAAGAAAGAGTTCAATGAATGGGGCAAGAATGAAATTTTAATATACTCCTATGAAGCTTTGCTTCCCTTTGCAACAGCACCACTTATCCACCCAAAGGAACGAAGCTTTCGCACAATAAAAGGAGTTACGGAAATGGCCGCTGCAATACGAATAGGCGCCATTAGTTTGTGAATTGTGTAAGCCACAACAAACGCACTTGCTCCGGGGGAAATCCTGCAAACGACAACATCGAAACCATATAAGTAGCTATCCACAGAAATGAAAGAAAAATGTCATATAGCGAAAAAGGCACTTACCACTGCGAAACAGAAAGACCTATGGACTCAAGCAAGGCCGGAATATCAAGCCCGGCTCTAACTGCACAATACATCAAACCTAAGTTCGCCAAGCTAATACTTATGTAAGTCGTAAACCCGATTGGCCCATACTGTGTCAAAAAAGCCCTGAGCTTAGATTTGGAGGTCTCTTTCCCATAACTTGGACTAGTTTTCAAAGATTCGGTAGCAGGTTGGTCGTCATCATTTGATAGTTTTGAGTCCTCAGTGACTTTTTTTGTTTCGGGACTACTCATTTTTACTGCCCCCCCTGCAGCTGCACTTCGAGAAAAAAATCGATAGGCTTCCCGTCTTATCTTTGACGTCGAATTTTGTTTTACTGCAGAAAAATTGCTGTACACATTCACACCTTCACAAGTAAAAGATTTGCCGGCTCTAATCGAATTTAATTGAACGGAAGCCCGCGGAAACGAGACGCTGAATCGAGCTTGCTGAGTTCTACTCACAGACGCAAAAGTAGAGTAATTAAATATAGAAGAAAAGGATGCCTTTCTTAGTATTTGAAAAGCCGAGCAGCCAAGCATTTCTTTACCTTGGAACAAGTCAAAAAGCAAACAGCAACAACAAGACTAACTGCAACAAGCAACACAAATCAGGACAACGCTTTCACACAAATCCAGACAATAACGGGCTTCCTTCCCTCGAACGGTCAGCCTGTTTGTATCCTCCGTTTTATACTTCCTTCTCCCCCTGCGCCACTGCTGCACTTCTAAACACAACAAACAAAACCCAAAAGTCTAATAAGCACAATTAAAAATTTTACTCGCAGCCTCCATAGGGGGGTCTTTTATTCCCCCTGTCCGTGTGAGTCAGTCTATCTATCATGGGTGGATAAGCGAGTAGCTGTGGCCGGTGGCGCTGCTGGTGGGTTATACTCAATGACATGTGAAGCAAAACAAAACAAACAACACTCTCCCTCCTCTACCAACCTGTGCATCCCTTCCCTCGAGGTAAAGCTCAAGTAGATCGGAAGCTGACATGTCCTCAGACGACACCGACAAATGGCATTTGCTTCCCGAGCGTTACCGGTCTGTAGTGGAGCCGTTCCTTGGTGGAATAGCTGCCGTGATAACTGTTGTGATCAGTAATCCTGTGGAAGTGGTGAAGACGAGATTGCAGCTTCAAGAACTGAAAGCTTCGAAAGACACCGTAGGTGCTCAAAGTATAAAATACAGAGGTTTGGCTCATGGATTAGTTAAAATTTTAAGAGAAGAAGGAGTTAAAGGTATCCAAAGTGGACTTGTAGCTTCCATGTTCTCACAAGCAACAATGAATGGGTTTAGATATGGTTGCTTCAAACCTTGTAAAGAATATGTAATGAAACCATTTACGAGTAGCATTTGCTTCTATGATATGTCTGCATTTGATTACAAGTTGGTGCCATCTAAAACGACCACTGAAGATCTTGGCGCTTCGTTCTTGAGTGGTGCTTTCGGGGGTATAGCTGGAAATCCCTTTAATAGGCTAAAAGCTATTCTGCAATCCGATTCCACTACAAGTGCAGGCACTCCGTTAGCAAGGCAGTCGACCTTGAGTGCCTTTGTAAGCATATATAAAACAGAGGGCATTAGAGGTTACCTTAAGGGCGTAGGGCCGGCAACTGTTCGAAACGGGGTTGCTGGTTGGTAAGTGTTCGTAAACCCAATGCTGTAAATGGTAGCTTCCCTAAGGCCACATTTTACTAATTATATGAATTCAGTTCACAACTGGGTGCATATTCATTTGTGAAAAGACGCGTTGCTGAAGAGTATGGAGGTCGTTATACTGCTCTTCAGGAGGGTTCCATTCTTTTGCATGCTATAGCAAGCTTAGCAGCTGGTATATCAATCACAACAGCCCTCAATCCACTCGTAAGTATTAAAGGAGCTTCCCATAAATTCCTTCAAAGAGTTTACTTATCTTTTCTCGTTTAAACACTTTATTACCCACACCCCTGCCCATCCTCAATGTTAGGATGTTGTAATTATTAAGTTGTACAGCGATGATCAACGCAAACGATTCAATTCGGCATACGAATGTGCCAGAGAGACTTTGCGTACGGAAGGGCCCATGGGATTTTGGAAAGGGTACACAGCAAGTTACATGCGATTAGGCCCGCAAACATTTTTCTGTTTCATTATTTGGGAAAAACTTAAAGAAACTATTTAAAATTATCCTCTCAGCTCCTTCAATTCATTCTCAGTTACGTAAGACGAAACAACAGTCCTATTAGCAAAACTTCTTCCTGATAGGGCTCTTTCCGCAGACAGCGCATCTTCAACAGACGAATACTCTACGAAAATCTTCCCCACACCACGAACTTCCACTGCACGTCACATACACAGAACAATTAGATTGGCTATTCACACAAATAACATACGTATATTCACTATTACTTACCAGAGTTTCCCTCGCTATCGACAGCAGGCTTCGGAATAAACAGGTCGCTTACAGTTCCAAATTTCTCGCACTCTTCTTTGACATCTTCACATATGTCAGCATACTCTTCAGGATCAATTAACTCTTCCGCTGTAACCATATTCATTAGGACTAGAATTTTCGTTGGCTCGCTTGGCTCACAATTAGCTAACGAAGGTAATCCCACACCAAGTGGTACAGTATTTGCATTACCTGCACTTCTTCTAGACCCTGATGCATTCGTTGCAGATGACGAATCTCCTGCCTTTGCCCCCACGCTCGCTCGCTGCACAACCAAGTTCTTATCTAAAAGTTCAAGCCCATTCAAGCCCGCAATAGCCTGGTCAGTAGTTGCCGAATCGAGATATTCACAAAAGGCATATCCTTTGGAGACACCCCCCCCTGCATCTTTCACAAGGTTAAACGACTTTAAAGGTCCGAAAGGCTGAAGCAATTCTTGCACTTGGTCTGCAGTTAAATAATTCGGAATGCCACCCACAAATAATTTGTCATCAGAATCTGATACAATAGTACTCACTACCCCTGGAACATAAACACTTGGTGGTCTACTATCATGACCAGGAATCGGCTGAAAATCTTTTGGTCTTCGGAGTTTCAAAATCTTGCCTTTCCACTTAATCCCATCAAACGCCAACACATTAGTAGCCTCGTCAACAGAGCGTACATCTAAAAAGGCAAAGTTTTTTTCTCTGTTGATTGAAGCCGACAGTATGGGCGGCCCGGGTTCTAGGCAAAGCTTCGCTTGCGCCATAGTTTCATTGAAGAATTCTGCAATATCGTATTCCCCGATCCCAAGTGGAATATCACCAACGTAAATCTTTCGCGCCTGCCTATGTTGCCCTCCATTGTTCTGCTGATGTTGATTGGAATGCATGCCATTGCCCTGTTGCTGATAACTGTGATGTTGATGACCCAGCTGGCCATGATGGTACGATCCACCACCACCCATTGACCCCATGTTTTTCATTGGGTGATTTGAAGGGAGTCGACTGGCATCAAAATTCTTTGGGATATTGCTTTGCATTTGAGCTTGACCGCTCATAATCAAAGCCTTCAGTTCCAAAGCACTAACACTTTCATAACCTGGAGGAGGAATATCCCACAAACATGGTTTTGACTTTGAGCGAGTCAACATTCGCCTCTCACGAGAACGGCTTCTATCACGACGACTCCTTTTACGATCTGATCTATCCCGGTCTCTTTCCCTGTACCGGGCCCTGTCTCTAACCCTGTCTCTATCTCTTTCTCGGTCTCTTTCTCGGTCTCTTTCCCTGTCTCGCCTGTCTCTGTCCGAAGAGCGATGGCTACTACGCCTACTGTCATGGTCTCTTCTGCTTCGGCTACTACCTTCCCTGTCATAATCCCTTTCCCTGTATTTCTCTATACCTCGCTCTCTATATCTTTCCTCCCCCTCCTCTCCAACCTTCGAAGCCTCTCTATAAATATCATTTTTACCCTCCGCATCTAACACCTCATTCCCACGTGAATCACTTTCAATATCAACATCCGGGTCTTCCTTTGCCCCAGAGCTCCTCCTAGGATCCAAGCTTATTGGATAGGCATTATGAGAGCCCCCAATCTCCATGCTACACTTTTTCACACACTTAAAGCGAAGGGTCTCTCCACACACAAACAACAGTGATTCAACTCTCCCACTCTACTCCAATGTGTAATTAACCAAATCCCGTGTATCAAAGCAACAACAACACTAGACGTGGCCCCGCACTCGACTATATAATAAACCCACACCCCCCCTAACCCCAATACCATGAGAATTAATACAAGCACAACAGTTCCCTTGTGAGTTTATTTATTTTTGAGAAAAGATGTTTGTGCATTTCGTGAGTGTACTGTGTAGGTATGTAGATTGGCATGGTTATATTAGCTTGCTTTTTCACACACAATGTGCAGTCTATAATCCGAGCACCATTTGTCATTCCTATGCTTTCCGTAGAATTCAACATATAGCCCGTTTTCTGCTGGGGCTCCAATGTCTCCCCTGTTGTTGAGAGGAATGCCGTCCACGCTTTCAAAAATAACATTCCCGACAAAAGTGCTATTGCTATGAATGACTTGAAGGCCGTCGTAAGTGTCTGTTCTCATAACACACCCAATACTCTCTGGGATGCCAGTAATGTTCAATCGATCATCTGCAGTAATAACACAAGTTCCATTGCCTGCTCCATTGCCTCTCTCGTTTAATTCTCTAAATGACCCATAGTGGTGGATACCAAACCCCCGGAAAAGCGAAAGATGCTCATACAATGAACCTTCTTCGTTGACCAGCTCTGATTTCACTTCGGCGAGGGTAGAAAACAGCTGAGAGAATCCTTCTTCCCAGAAAGTATTTGGCGATGGTGTTTGAAATGGCCTATCAGTTTCGGCTACAAACATCATCGGTATGGAAGAGGATTGCTCAAAGTTTCTTCTCATGCCACCCGCTGAAGAAAGTGGCCCACTTATAAACGGCTGCGCCTTGTCATAAGCAATCAGAACACTGGCATAGTCAACGAGCTTACCACAAGTCACTTTACCCCAGATATCAGTAACAAGAGACGTGAAGTCTTCGTCAATATACATTGCTAGAGTTAAATTTGTTGGTGCTAGTGTGTTTTTCATTTCTTTCAACACCGTGACGTAATTTTTTTGGATTTCATCATTGAAAGCATCCTCGCCCAGCCCAGCGTCCTCCCGCCACGAAGGAAGTACATTAGGTCTAAGATTTAAATGAATACCTTCAAATCTTTCACTTTGTGAAGATGATCCCTTATTGAATTGTATGACCTTGTTTGTAACTTCCAAAGCCTCGAATCTGCTATAAGGAAACAAAATCCAGTCTTCAAAGCCTAGAATAATCTAAAATATATTAAACACATTTGTGTGAAACCCAAACCAAAACATATGTATAAGTATTGACGAAGCTAGTGTACTCAAAAAGCTATCTTTTACTTACCTCGGACTTGATTCCAATATCACTCAGTCTGCGAAGAACGGAGCGAAGTTTCGCCGTATACGTGTCTTCGTAAAGGTACTTAATATCAGGGATGCTAAAGTGCAGACGATCAATGCGGTTCTGGGGGAATCTAGGACCATTGGGAAGTTGTAGATATTCTAAAAAGTCCTCGAGATCAACATACTGCTCAGAGTCTAAAATCCTTTCGTTCATACTCCAAAGGAACAAAGTTCGTTCATTTGGTGAGGGAAGCACTTTTCCGGTCCCTGTACCATTTGGGTCAAACCTCTCCCATTCAACCTCACAAGGCTCAGGGGCGGGCGTGACTTTTCCATCTATGCGGCTACAGGTCAGCACCGACACGTAGCCTACACAAGAAGCTGAATCAACCCATGTGTTATACAATTCGACAGCAATTGGCTCTTCTGGGCCGTACTTTATGTTGTTAAATGTTATTGTTCCTCCGATTGGTGACTTTGCCACTGTATAATCTGCTGTTCTCTGAGCGCAACCCACCGACGCACCCAAGCCTGTCACTGTGAGAGTTGAGCCTTCGAACACGCACTCGGGGTCCAGTTGACAACCCGGAAGGTCTGGGTTTAAAACACAGTCGTCAACAGTTTCTGATTGATCGGAAGGTTCGTCACATCGAATCACACCTAGATTGCCCCGGCAGTCACTGGAACTACGATAAGCATCGTTTAAAATTATATGAATACCTCCTTCAGGTATTTTGTCTATTTTCCCCAAATTGACCTGGCCAAATTCCGGAACAAAACCTTTGTAAATGTCGTCCCTCATAACACAACCAATGTGATCAGGCATATCTGTTGCAATGAGATTCATATCATCATCAATGTAACACTTTGTTAAGCCAGATTCTCCAAATGCAGTTAAGAGCTGATAGCTGTGGAAGTGATGAACAGCCAAACCGTGATAAACATGTTCAAATTGAGGCAATGATGTTAAATGCGCTTTTGCATTATTTAGCATTTTGTGTAATCCTATATGACCTTCTTGCCAGAATGATTGCCAGCCCTCAGCATGAGGCGGCATAATTGTTTCGGAACCAAAAACAAGAGGAAGATCTCCGGCCAGCTCCATGTTTTTCTCTGCCCATTGAATAAATAAACTCTCATCGTCAAAGTAGTTCATGATACCTGTGTAGTGCACATACTTTTCTTTGCGCATCGCTTCCCAATAATCTGTCACATATGTTGAGTAGTCGTGCCCAACATCATTAGCAAGAGTTTTGCCTTGTGTGTCAACTATCGCTCTACATTCTTTAAGAATATGCAACGTTCTTGATGTCAAAGCATCATTGTAGTTATCATTTCCCGCGTCTGTATTCTGACGCCATATAGACCCCAAAGTATGAGGCTCAATATCCAAATGTATTCCATCAAAATCATCAGAAGGATCATCAGTGGCAGCATTGAAATTCATGACCTGTTGACAACGACTAATTGGGATTTGCATTTTATCGTCAGACGTAACCCACTCGGCTTCGCCGTCAAGCCACTCAACTGCAATTCCCCTTGCATGTGCATTCTGAATGAGCCTGCGAAGCAGTTGCCCTTCAGTACCGCTAAATGATGTTGTGGGAACGCTGTAAAATACTCTGTTGATTCCATGATCTTGCATCCCATGGGGCTTTTGCAAAAAATTGAAGAAAGCAGTTTGTGCCTCCATATCACTTAGCTGAGATGGCAGGATTTCCCAAACCCACATTGCCCTCATATCCCGGTTTGGAATAGTATTTACAACTGTTGGCGCTACCGTTGGGGAAGGCTCATTGGTTGTAGACGCCGTGGGCGTCGTAGCGGTTGTAGTGGGTTCGGGGGGAGCTGTTGTTGGGGTCGTGGCTACTTTAGATGTGCTGATGGGGGCAGAGGTAGCTGAAACTGAAGACGAAGTTGTTGAAGAAGACGTTACGGTGGGGTATACAGTTATTGTTCTCGTTTGCTCAACATCAACAAGCTCTCCTGCACTAGAGGAGCATGCGTTCTTAGTTTTGTAGTATAAGCTAAAAGCATAATCAGCATTTGTATAAAGAACCGAGCTATCGCAAGATATCGAGAGGCAAGTAATCCTTCCACACGCCCACTTCATAGCACTACATACTGTTTCTGGGCTTACTGATCTATCTGCTCGACATTCCTTAACCGTCTCTGTGATAACCGAAATTTCAGGCTCAGGGCCATCAATAGGAACTAACATCCCTGCACTTGATGAACAAGCGTTTTTCTCAATATAGTAATCGTTAAACACTTTGTCTGCATTTCCATACAAAACATCCGTATCACATGATACAGAAGAGCATGGAATTTTCCCACAGGCCCACTTCATTGCATTACAGACAATATCGACACTAACGGTTCTATCTGCTTTGCATATAAAACCTGTGGTCGATGTGGGTTCTATTGTTTGAGTTGAGGTCGGGGTTGCAGAAATGGTGAATACAGAAGTGACTACATAAGTGCTAGTCGGAGTAATGGTTATTATCTGATCTTGAAGCAGTTCCTCAATCATACCAGCACTGGAAGAGCAGCCATTTTTCTCTATATAGTATTTTCCAAATGCCTTATCAGCATTGGTTAAGAGCACTGATGGATCACAAGAATCAGACTCACAAGTAATTCTCCCACATGCCCACTTCATTGCATTGCATATCTGAGAAGCGTCAACAGAAGGATTAGCTTTACATATTTTAACTGGTACCTGAGTTGCTGTTGCTACTGGTGCAAGGGTCGAGGTAACTGTCACAGAATCTGTATATGTTCCATCAGAATTAACAGAAACAACCGATGTGGACGTTTGCACTATCTCTGTCGTCGGTGTTATTGTTGTGGTTAAGGTCTGTGAGTCTTCTACAAGAATACCGGCGCTGGAAGAGCATGCTTTTTTAGCAGAGTAGTAGGCATTAAAGGCAGTATCGGCATTTTGGAAAAGGACGCTTAGTTCGCACGATACAGAAGCGCATGTCACTTGACCGCAAGTCCATTTCATAGCATTGCAAACAGTTGTCGAATCTTTTGTTCTATCCGCTTTACACACTTTTTTGGAGATTATCGTGGAAGTAGGTGTAGGAGCAAGTGTGGATGTTACAGTCGAGTAATATGTTATTGTATGCATAAAGGATGGTTCTGGGGAGGGAGCTTGTGTTGTAGTGGTCATTGTTGCAGAAGATGTCAAAGTTAATTTTTCGCACGTTATGACGCCAACATACCCAGAACAGTCCCATAGGCCTGCAAAGCTTTCATAAACTTCAAGGTATATTGAGGAAGTATCAGGATTAGAGACCGGCTCATCAAAAAAGGCAGAGCCACTTGCGGCTTTAGTGGCCTTATACGTATCACTTCTCATAACACATTCATTAACACCGAGGTTATTGGCGGTGATAGTACCTGTAGCAGTGTCCACTGCACATACTGCACTACCAATGGATCTCTTGGATCTTTTTAACGGTCCTTTCTCACGACGTAACGACCGAGTGTTGTAGCTACTCGTAGAGGGCATTTTTAAAGCAAAAGCTTGCAAAGCCATTGCAATCACAACAACTGCGAACAGAGCAAAATGGTTCGTTCTCATGGTGTTTTTTTTTTCAAAAAAAAAAGAGAAAGTAGATCTCCAAAGCAGCCTACAAGTTTGCACCTTTGCAATGAAATCAGAAATGATTTAGTAAATTTAACCAACCATCCGATAAAAACAGAAATGTGGAAACAATGAGAGACATTGCCTTTTTAAGTGGTGAAGCCAGCATAACGAATGGGTGCTATTGTATAGAAGCGAGCTTCATAGGCAGCGAAAGAGCTGGTCACTGCTTATTTTTTCTTCTGGAATTTTGAGTGAGTCAGCCAATGGAGCCCAGAATGAGAATAAACCGCCACAGCTATAATTGGAAGTTATGATTGAGGTTCAAAATGTAAAATTAGAAACCCCTACCAGCCTTTTATGGTTAGCAAGGATAGATATTTCCTCTTATGGTATGTTACCGTCTATTTTTAAAAATAATTATTCCAAGAATTTTGGAATTTTATGACCCGTCGACGTTCATGGGCCTAGCTTCACCATTGCTAATTTGCTTTTTGTGCAAGATGAAAAAGCATTTCACATACATCGCCTGCAACCAAACGCCTGCTGGAATGCAACTTATAAATTTGGCTTATTCATTTATTCCAAAAGAAGAAACTGTTTTTCAACATTTATAAGCGACTGCATTTCTACCAGATGAAAACATCTCCAGCATAAATAAAAATAATTAGGTAAAAAGTGACACAACAGGGTCTTCAGACGTGTGCACTGGCCTGTGAGTGTCATGTTTAAATAGGTAACTCATAAAATGTGAAAAAGAAAGAAGTTTGGAGAGAGCCGGTGTTTATGCAGATCAGGGAAGAGCAAGTAAATGCTCAAATTACAGAGCATAATTGCGAAAGGCGCATACCAGTCCATAGCTCCACCCCGTCAAAAAAAGTTGGCACTATTGTACAAAAAAAAAGCAGAAGCATGAGCATCAGGTGAGCTCCTTATTGCGTAGCCTTTTCCAGTCTGGAAGATATTTCTTTCAGTATTTTCATTCGCTTTCCAGCAGATACAACCCCCATTGACTTCAATGCTTCATGATCTAACTCTAAAAGCATTTCTCCGTTTATATCATTCTCTAAGGAAAAGTGTTAGCTACAGCATGGACCGCAATTTGATAGACATATTTTATCAACTCACCTTTGAATAAAGTGCAGTATTCTCTTAACGATGGTACTTTGTCCATCCATTCTATAACAAAAGATTCATCCCATGCACTTACTGGCACGGTACCTTTATCCGAAGCTCTTTCTTCAGTAGCAGGCCTTTTGTCTTTGCTTTCCGCTTTGATTCCAACATTATTCGCTGGCCCATAGTTTACCTCTAGGAAAGCACGTGTTAGAAAAAGAATTAGAGGGAATTAATTTCACAAATGTTAGAAACTTACTAGTTATCAAGCTTTTCTTTTTTGTTACTTCTTGGGTAACTTCAGGATTTTGCAGTCCTTCACGAGCACAGATGTAAAGGCTAATATCACGCAACATTTGTATAATAGTCCCATGATCGTACCCATAGTTCAGCAGGCGAACTGCGCCATCCATTGAAAAATCTGTGTGATAACAATCATTACGCAGTAGGGGTTAATTATTTGTGCTCTTAATTGCCTTGATTTGGAAACCATATAACTAGCTTACCTTCTCGATTAGTCCCTTCGCCAGCAGATGGAGAGCTCTCACTTTCAATACCAGGATCTGTAATATCCTGCTTCCCAGCTTTGGTTTTCGCCCCATTATGGCTGGTTCCAGGATCTATTAAAAGTATAGTCTTAAAAGAAATAGAAAAGCGTAGAATTCCCGAAGTTCTCAGGCGCTCCACTATCAAACACATGCCATAACAAGACTAAATATATTAGTATTGGCAACCATAAAGCTATAAGCTATAGCCGCTACACAAACTTACCTAAGTTTTGCAGCTCTTCATCACATGTAACAGTAACCATATCACCGTCTTCATCACTGTACTTAACTAGGAAATCAGATCTATGGAAACCAAAAAGTTCAACAATTTTCTCCCGCAGCTTCTCATAGTTAAGTTCATTAGCTAAAATATTGAATCGTCTAAGATCTTCTCCAAAGGACGCCTTGATAAGTAGGCCGTCCCTGCTTGTTTGATCGGGCATGCCTGACCACAAACTTTTTGAGATTTGAAGGAAAGGCTCAGCTTTTTGATAACTCTCTAAAATTACAACGATGTTAATATCTCAGATAGGCGGAATCACTCTCTTAATATAAGTCCCTGGAGAGTAACACTTGTATTTCGGCAACAGGAATAAGGATTGAAGTAAAATTCGAATGCAGCGTTCAGTGCCGAGATACAAATCACAGAGCAGTATGGTTGAATACCAACCGTCTTCCACACACACACAGCGCATCAACAGCTTTGAAGCAGCCCACTGGTGCGTCTTTAGGTGACACTGGAAGGAGAGTGCAGGTTTGGACAGGGGACTATAGCTGTTGCCAAACTGAAACAAGAAGATACTTGTCAGGGCTTAGCAGGTACGTACGTATGCATTCTAAAAGGGGTAGGGGACGGGAGCGGAGAAATGTGGGGGGTGGGGGGGGGGGGGGGGGGGGGGGGGGGGGGGGGGGGGGGGGGGGGGGGGGGGTTCCTCCGCTATGCTGCGGCCATAGAAGTACAGAGCAGATCACATGTACATGTTATGATGGGTGGATGATCAGCTGTTCAGTACTATAGGATCAGCTACGTACTGTGTACTGCATAGTGCATACCTTAGCTATGTAGCTGCTAGCTGTGAATGGGAAATTACAATACTCTCTACAGTAGATAATAATATGGTTGACCCCTCCCTCCTCCCTCCCGGCCCCTTCCTCCTCTGTATTGACGTATAGAGTACAGTAGATTTAGGACTAAAGTGGGGATTGGATACGCAGATTTAAATTAGTTGTCATTCTTGAGAGAATAGCTTTTGTTAACGTTCAAATCAGTGAAAGTAGCAAAATATATATAGCGCTGTTTTATTTAATTTTAGATCTGTGATTATTGTTTTTGTTCTTTTCTCCATATTTACCATCCAATATACTATTTTTGAAAATGTCTGTTAATACTACAAGTTTGCAAGAGCTTCGTGAAGCTGCCATGATAAATCAATTCTGCAACACAACTGGCTGTTCACATGCAGAAGCTAGACAGTTCTTGGAAAGGGCCAAGTGGCAATATGAAGCTGCTATTAGTGAATTTTATGGCTTTGTTAGTCCCAATAATGCAGGAAGCGCCTCTTCGTCAGGGATGCACAGCAGCAATGGATCTAACCAAGGAAGTGCTGTATTTTCGTCTTTAGAGAATTATAACATTAGTGGAAGTGAGTATGAAGGTGCTATGAGCGGGTCTACTTCATCGGGGAAGATGTCATGCAGGGGTAGTAACTCAAAGCTTTGTGTTGTTGGCGGAGTTGTTCCGACAACCCCTGCTAACACACCAGTCACACCACCGGCCTTTCCTGTGTGTGTGACTGGATTAGGTCAGATGAATGTCACTAGCTCCGGTAACAATTAATCATGACAGAGTTGCAAGATTTGAAATTTTGAAAACAGTTTTAAATAGCCTTTATTAATTTATTGATAATTTAACAAAAAAACAGTATATTGAACTTTCGCCCGTATATTGAAAGTTTACCCTCAATGCCTGCATAACACCATCAAGGACCGGAACATTTCGCTGCATTGTGCAATGACTTCGAAAAAAATATCCAAATTCCTATACAATACACATTGCATGACACTAGCTTGACATTGGAAGCTCACTGTTGACAATGCTTCGTTCTCATCTTTTACTGCACTTTCCACATTGACATGTCGAAAGAATTTATGGGACTTCATAATAAAAACTTCTACTGCTATGATATAGCTAACATATTTTAACTTACAGGCACGCAACTGAAGCAGCGTTTGTTGATGTTCCTCCAAGATTAGCCTTGGTACTTGTTACTGCGTTTCCTTCTGTGGCCATTATATTCTCATATTCGGCCACAAAATTGGGATTCAGCATATCGACACGACCCTTCATAATAGAAGGTCCAATCATATGAGCAAGTTTTACTAGGCACATTCGGGCTGCATGAGCAGCAAGCTGGTTATCAGAGTTGATAGAGTAGAAAATAGATTCCAGAAAAGGTTCCAAGTACTGTTTAAATTTCTTTTTGCCAACATTAGAAGCAATAACTGGGAGGGACTTCCAGATGGTTTCAAGGAGATTATAATGGTGGGTAAACTGCCTCAAGGCAGCCAATTTCGCCACGTCAGGGACAAATGGCAACATTTCTTCCGGAAAATTTTCAGAAACTCCCCTGAGCAAATAAATGTAACCATCCGAAAGCTCCCACGGTTCCTGCGGACGCCTATGCTCACAGTCCATACATCCCCCACCTCGACGAAGCTTGGGGGCCAAAGATCCACAAGAATACATTTGCTGATTCGTGTGCAAGTCAACATCATTGTCACGTGATTTTTTCGCCAGAGCCATGTCATTCGCACCCATAGCGGATGGCGCAACACCAAACGTGGTGGCGTTTCCGAGAGAGCCAAAAAGTTTCGAGTCGCTGGGCTGTTGAACAGCTGACATCATGTCTTCTTTCATCTTTTTCATTACGACATCCAGAGCTGGCTTGCCATACGCTTTTACGATTGAAGTCAGTGCATTAGCAGTATCTTCCCTCACAGACCAAATATTGTCACCAATATGCGCAAACAAGAGCTTATAAAGTTCTGCCAAAGAAGGTTCACATTCTTCTGGAAAACATCCAAAGAAGCGTCCACATGCCACACAAGAAGCCGCACGCACGGGCCAACTCTCATCTCTAAAGCAAACAAGCAATGCTTTCAAAAGATCGCCAATGTAAGGTCGCACAGCATCCACTTGGACCTTTAAACCAAGCTCAGCAATGCACGCACAGGCTGCTTCCCTCACCGCGTGGTTATCAGCTTCAGTTTGGAAAATATAGTACTCTACAACTTCTTTGATATACTTCTCAACTTTACTTCTTCCACAAGTTCCCATAAACTGTTTCCAGCTCGCTTGGTTGTACAAGCGCACACCTTCAGCCACATAGTACCTGTTTAAGCACATCCTAGGAAGCAATACAGGATAAAATGACTCCCTTTGTTCTTCACTAAGTTTGGCAAGAAACATTCTAGTGGCAACAGACGAAGCAAGTCTTACTTGACTCCAATTATCACCCAGCCCGTCACCGAGCTTTGGAACCATTGTAGAAGCAAGACGTTTCATAACATCATCTTGGGAGCAGCAGTTAACAAGAGAGCCCGCAATGTAAAAGCTTGTTTCCCGGACAAATCTGTTTGTATGCTTCATGCACGTATACAAAATCCCTAGCATTTGCTCGTCAATAAAGGGAACGAAATCACTTTCGCAAGCAACCATCACATGCTCCAAGCACTTCATGCTTGTTTCTAGGGTTTTCCATCCAGCGGTATCGTGCAGATCCTTTGCTTCCTCCCCATCACGTTCCATATTTTCAATAATGTTGGGCAGCAAAAATGGGTGAATAAAAGTCTCGTACACTCTCTTTTCGCGAAACTTGCAAAGAGCCCCTAGTAATTCGCCGGCACCATTTCTTACTCGAACTTCTTTATCCGTCAAAAGCTTGACACATTTGGATGCAATTTCATTGAAAATATCATCTTTGCCGTCAATGGAAGCGCTGTTCTCGATCCAACAGGGCAACAGGTATTCCTCAAAATAGCATTTGCATGCCATCAGTGCACCATGGCATATTTCCCAAGTTTCTTCTTTGGATAGTAAATCGAGCAAAAACCTTTCAAGTGCATTAACTTTTTCAATAACTTCATCGCTTTGACCCGCCTCTTTCAATTCAACCAAGTATTTCTCTAACACAACGATTCCCTTATCACGATCAAGCTTCATCCGGCTGGAGAGCTGTGTTTGCAAATCGCTAAAAAACATATTCAAAGTATATTTTGATTCTGTTCCTCAGAAGGTGCAGTGTCTAACTTTCCCTCAGCTATACTTCTGTTATTGGTCAATGGCACATTTGAACCTTCAATGGCAGATTTGAACCTTCAAGAAGAGGGCATGCATGGAGTTCCCGTGGAGAGGCACCACCACCATCTCATTCTTATAGTACAAACACACAGCCAACAACAACAACAAAGGATCCCCCACTTCACCCATAACCCTAGCAATTTGTTTATCATACCTTTTTTGGTCTTGGGAGTTGGGACTGCTGATCAGACGTGCTGGATGGAGCCTGGAAATATTATTAAAATTTTTATCTTTGGTTTTCTTTTGTTTTTTGTTTTTTTTGGTTTTTGGTTTTTGGTTTTTTTGGTTTATTTTTTTTTTGTTTTTTATTTCTTGCTTTTTCTTGCTGTGCGGTAATTTTGATCTGCTTGAAAGTTGAACGTGAATACATCTGCGTAAAGGGAGCTGAAGGTGTGCTGAAGGTGTTTCGGTTTAAGGGCAACACCAGCATCAGTCAGGGTCCAGGTAGCGGCAGTGTGTGCAAGTGCCTTGTTTGTATGCATCTCCCGTGAGTGATTCGCAACTGATTGTAACAGATTTCTTGTTTTACTTAGCTCTATTCTAGCGTGCTTACTGGAGTATTTCGGGCCCAGAATATTATAGGAAGAAATCTGCACAATTTTGTCCTCGCATTGGACTATTTATTGAAGGGAATTGGGTCTAACACGGGTACTAATTGAAAACAAGACAATATAGTTCCCTCTATTTAAAACATAACATCATGGAGGAGCGAATCAATCTTGAACTACGGGGTCGCGATCCCAAAGAAATTAAAGAACTCATTTTGGATAACTGCAAGGCTCCTGCGATTGAAGGGCTCACAGGGGATTTTACTTCGTTGTCAAAGCTTTGCTTGAATAATGTTGGCCTGAGGAGTTTGGAAGGGCTTCCAAAACTGCCCTCGCTCAAAACCCTTGAGCTCAGTGACAATAGAATTCTAACTGGCCTTGGGGTTTTGCAAAATGTTCCGAAGATTCAAAAATTAAATCTGAGTGGGAATATTATAAAGGATTTGGAAGCTTTGAAGCCCCTGGTAAGTGCTTGAGTTTGTGAGTAGTATTGACTATTCAAATTAGATTTTAACCGTTGCTATTTGTTGTTTGTGGTTTTCCAGGGGTCTCTTACCAACTTGCAATTTCTTGATTTGTATAATTGTGCTGTCACCGAGCTCAAAGACTATAAAGCACATGTGTTTGAACTAGTTCCGTCTCTTAAGTATTTGGATGGATTTGATGAGTAAGTGTTGAGAGTTTTGGCTGTGAAGTAGAGCACATACAAACTTGTACTAATGTCACATAATTGCTGAATGGCTTTATAGGGACAATCAAGAGTTCAATTCGGACGAAGAGTCAGAAATGGACGATGAAGATGAGGAGGGAGAGGAAGATGAGGATGAGGAAGATGATGATGATGAAGGCGATGATGAAGATGACGAAAACGAGGACGATGATGAAGAAGTTGTAGATTCTGAAGAAGTAGACTCGGAAGAGGTTGATGATGCTGATGGGAATGAAGATTCGGACAACGATGACGATGAGGATGATGGAGAAGAGGAGAGTGGGGATGATGATGACGATGAGGATGAGGATGATAATGATGATGATGATGATAATGAAGAAGATGATGAAGAGGTAGAGTCTGAAGATATGCGAGGGGATGTTGACAGTGAAGATGTAGATAATGACGAAGATGATGAAGATGAAGTAGAAGAAACCAGCGAGGAAGAGCCTGCGGCGAAGAAGAGGAAATTCGAAGATGAAGAAAGCGAAGACGATGAGGGGGATTAAGCTATTATAATTTTGGTAGCACGTGTAAGCTTCTTATGAAACATTGTAATAAGCTCCATTATTTAAAGGCCTCTGTGTAATCATATTTTCCTAATTCACCCCCCCCCCCCCCCCCCCCCC
>PDIM01000041.1:58230-92113 GCA_002811675.1 Ichthyosporea sp. XGB-2017a | reverse complement strand
GGATGCATCTGTTCTGTTCACTGTTACCCCCCTTTCCCAGAGGTACTTATAAAGTGAGACACGATTCTTCAGCTTTTATTTAAACCCCCAAACCAATACTTAATCGTCGCCGAAAATAAAGTAGCTGGGTTAAAATTTTATAGATTATGAAGTACTCCATTTACAATTAGGGACTGAACTTTGCAAGACATTAGATAGGATGGGTCATTCCACGGCTTTGTCGTATCAGCTCCCCCTTTTAATATTGTCATATCAGCAAGATAACCAACTCTTAAGCATCCAAGCCTTCCTTCCATGCCGCCACAATATGCTCCTTCCATTGTGTACATATTTAGAGCCTCGTCAAACTTTAGACATTGATCTTGACCCCACGACAGAGACAAGCAAGATTCAGTTTTTGAGGAAAAAACGTGCCCATTCTTAAGTTTTGTTCCTGGGATTTTATGCTTTACTTTGCTATCACATGGTATTCGAAATATTGAATCAAACATTCCGAGCAATGGGTCTGCCTCTTCGACCGGAGAATCGGATCCTCCAGCAACGTGAACACCCTCGGTCAACAACGTTTTCCAAGCAAACGAGAATTGTAAGCGCTCTTTACCTAGACGACTTTCGGCCCATTGGGCGTCTGTGGTCACGAAAGACGGTTGCACATTTGCAACAGCATCAAGGCTTTTCATTTGTCTAATAATTTCAAGATTTAGTACTTGCGCATGGGTGAGAACGGGCCGCTTTGCACCTGCTTTGGAGCAGCAGTCCATAGAAACTTCAGCAGCTCTGTCCCCAATGGCATGTATTTCAACTCTATACCCTTTTCTTGTGGCTTGGGATATTTTATCTAACAGCTCAGTTGCCGAGAGTAAAAGCATGCCCATATTCTGGCCACTATGACATGTACAATAAGGCTCATTCAAAGCAGCCGTTTCGGCCCCTAGTGACCCGTCAGTAAATAGTTTAATGCGGTGACACGAAAGAAGGGACTTATATACTTGTTCCGGAAAAGGTACCTTAACCCCATCAGCCATCTCCATTTCACCGTAAGGTATGGTCAAAAATACACGAATAGGAAGATTCCCTTCGTCCAATAGTTCCGCATAGATATCCCAGCATTTTGGGTCGTTAGTCTGTACAGCGGTTAAGCCGTAATTGGCACATATATCTATTCCCTTTTTAACAAACGATTTTCTGGCTTCTCTACTATATCCCTGCTCTATGGTTTCTTCTACGAGATCAGACATGGCTTCTTTTAAAATTCCTGTTGGCTGTCCTTCCTTATCCATCTCAACTTCCCCACCCGAGCGGACAGTATATGTCTTGTCAAAATAAGACTCTTCTCCCCTCTTATACATGATACCCAGGGCAGTCAGTGCTGCTGTATTAAGAACGCATATGTGATAACATACCCGGAACAGGGCAACTGGTCGCGTACTGCAGACGGCGTCGAGGTCAAATCTATTGGGATATCTATATAGACCCATATCCTCCTGATCCCAGTTATCACCATAGATCCACTCTTTGTCTTCTCTTGAGCCATTTTCTTCTACAAATAGACTCAATCTTTTTTGAAATTCTTTCATACTCTTGCAATTTCTCAAATTCAGCGCAGCGCTACCCCTGCCGAGTCCATATACATGAATATGGGAGTCAATTAGTCCCGGAAGGACATACCCCCTTTCAGCACTAATAAATTTCCAGTCTTTCTCTGGGTATTTATCAAACTCCAAATGCCCCTCATAAGAATCTGGACTATTTTTCACAAGTGTTTGAATCTCTTCCAAATCCCGAGCCTTACCCATTCCGCGAGCAGCAATAACTGCCTGGCGATGGTCACCTGCATCATTCTTGCACACGTACACAATCCACTCGAACTCCCGTGGGGCCACGCTATCGTAGCCCACACAATCATAAAGCACTGTTACCTTCCCCATCTTGTTCGCATTTCATAAATAGGTGGGGTAATCTGTCCATACAGCACCACTACCCGCACTCGGCCCCTCCTGGACTTCACAACAGCGCAGGAGAAGGCATTTTTAATTCCTGTTTATCTCCATTGTAATAATTGGCTGCAGCAGTGAAACAATCCATCGACCGCCACAGCTGGGGTCCTGGAGGGAATCTCGGTACCTTATCCATAGACCCCTGCAGGCCAGGCGTGTGCACTGTGCAGCCACCAATTTCCAAAATCACATCTCCATCCATCATCAGCAGGCGCCCCCACTCCCCACTCCCCGGCCCACTGACCACTCGCGCAGCATGAGGCCCACTGGCCCAGTCCCCTCTCACTGCTCTCAGGGGTGCTCCCCACTCTCCAGTACAGGTACTGCTCCCGCCTACTTGTAGTCTCCAACTTCCTTCTTCCTCCTTCCCTCACTTTGTGTGTGCTCTCCTCGCTTGTGTAGATTCTATTTTCTTTCTGCCTTTCTCCCCCTTCTCTTCTCCTCTCCCGACTAACTCTGTTAGTGAACACAAGGCTTACTTTGCTGGAGTTTTATTCTGGGCGCACAAGTATTTCGATTCTCCCCCTTTAGATCAGTCGGTTATCTCCTCCCAAACGGTAGAAATTATTCAGTACCGGATAGGTCTGCGGGCGACACAACGTGAGGAATTTGTTTATTATATGTATAAGTTTTTGAAGATAGAGAGATATCTCAATCAGCTTGGGGAATATAATATTGCAGTGTGTTTCTGCCGGGCATTTATATATTACAGCTAGGAAACGGCTTCAAATCGTTCATTGTACATTCTGTGGGTGGGAATATTTAATTTACTTTGTTCTATCAAAGAAGTTTATAAGATAAAATGCCTTGCTGTGGCAAAGACGAATTCGCGAAAAGGAACAGCGAGATTAGCAGATCTCTTAAGCGCGATCAGCAGCTTCTGAAACGCGAAATTAAGCTTTTGCTTCTGGGTTCGGGGTCGTGTGGAAAGTCGACAATCGTTAAACAAATGCGAATTATTCATGGGGAGGGCTACAGTGAGGCAGTACGCAAAGAATATATATTCGTAATCCACAAGAATATCGTCCAAGCTTTGCTCACGCTAATTTCGGGGATGCGGGAATTGGGTATCGTTTGCGAAGCAGAAAATGAAGATACGTTTGTACAATATGAGTCGGAATTGAGAAACAGTATAGATTCTGTCAAAGAACCTGTAAGAAGTGCAATGAGTGGTTTGAATGTTGGGCAAGATTCAATCTTCCCTCCGGAGAAGTTGCTAGGGATGTTTGAAAGGGTTTGGTCGGACTCCGGGATACAGAAATGTTATACCAAACGAAATCTTTTGCAAGTGGAGGACTCAGCCATCTAGTAAGTTTTGCGCATTTACATGTTGTTCTAGTTTTTAAAGTACTAAGAGGTAGCTAACCAAGTCAACCACTCACGTCCAAACTATAGCTTTTTTGAAAATATTAAACGCATATGTGACCACTCTTACATCCCAACCCAGCAGGATGTGCTCCATACTAGGGCACCAACTTCGGGAATTATAGAATACAAGTTTTGTGTGAAAGATAATGTTTACAGGTAAGTCAGCTTTGTACGTAGAAAGTTCCCAAAATTAGTTAACTCATTTCATGTGTTCGATTGGTATTCGATTTGCTAATAGGATGATTGATGTTGGAGGGCAGCGTTCAGAGCGTAGAAAATGGATCCATTGCTTTGAGGACGTTACAGCGATTATCTTTGTGGTTGCATTGAGTGAATATGATCAGACTCTTTTTGAGGATCGGGAACAAAATCGTATGAAAGAGTCTCTTGCGCTGTTTGGTACCATTGTAAACTACGAGTGGTTTAAATCTACATCAATCATTTTGTTTTTGAACAAGAAAGACGTTTTAAAAGAAAAAGTGGAGGCGTCTTCAATTGCCAAATATTTCCCCGAGTATTACGGAGATCCCGCCGATGTTGGTGCAGTTCAGGAGTTTATTCTTGATATGTATGTTGATCTAAACAGATGCGAAACCAAATCGATATATCCTCACTTTACTTGCGCACCAGACACAGAAAACATCAAATTCGTATTTGAGGCTGTTGCAGACACAATTTTAAACAACAACCTTCGCGGCTATGGACTTATTTAAGAGCATTGGTTGTAAATCGCTTTAATTACGTAAGCCATTTTTTTTTCAATAACCCATCATTACTTCCACACAGCTTATGAAAGAGTCATCATATTACAAGCTCTAACGGGAGGAATCAAGACGGATAGTTTGTGTTTTAAATACACCTCAGTTTAAATCCTTTCCCAGTTACCAACCTTGGGTCTTGGAATTCACCACGCGTTTACATCATGAAGAACAATGTAGAACATTGTTCGTTAATCAGAGAACAAAGCTTAAATGATGGGCTGGTAGTAAAATAAAGCACAGAGTGAACCTTTTCAAGCACATTACAGTTTGGATTTTTCAAATATGTTCATCACCACAAATTTCAATGCCACTTGCTGTGATTTTATAGCTGAGCTTTACAGAGTGACAGATAGGCGATTTGGAGATCTCGAGGACGTATAAGTTTTGCCCCATACACATAGAGGATTCCTCCACTCTATGATTTTCTTCAAAGCCAATTGAATCTTCGTGTGCAGTAGCACAAGTAGCCAGCAGCCTTTTACTGTTCACAAAACTGAGAGAGAGGCGAGTGTTTACACAGTGTGCCCACGTATTTCCAAGAGCGGCCTTTGCACTGTCCAGGCCACTCGAGCATATGCCTCCATTTGAGCGAGAATTGTCATTTTCTATATCTTCAAAATAGCCCGTAATTTGGTTGGTGACAACCATGGCAATCTCATAAGATTCTGCAATGTACTTCAACTTCGATGCAATGGTGGAAAGGAATCTCGTGCGCTCCACCATGGCTTTTGAATCAAAGTCCTTTCTTACCAGGGAAGCAATTGAATCTACTATAAAAGTTTTAACTTCATTTACAATAAGGAGTTTCTCAAGTCCATTGATAAGGTCCAAAAATTCCCTGCATGTATTAATACGGAATACAGTGACATGTTCTAGTAAGCGATTAAAGTGTTCCCCTCCCAGGCTTTGTTCATATTCGTATCTCCCTCTCTGTGCGCACAATTCGCAAAGCCTCTGTGCACTAAAGGCCCCTTCCGTGTCCACATAAATTATGCCCGAAAAGGAATCATTGCACCCTTCCCGTTGCTTTCGCGCATCAGCAAGAAGGGCAGTGGCCGTTAGGGATAAGCAAAACTGGGTTTTCCCAGCCCCTGGAGGCCCCACAATTTCCGATATGGTACCACAAATAAATCCCCCTTTCAAGTACCTGTCCAACACATCCACAGACGTAGATCGAAAATAGCAATTTGACGGCCTCACATCCCGAGCTTCGTACAGCTGCCAGGCTGTAATGTAGGACGGACTTACACTTTTGAATACATGTTGTAACACAAGCTGCAGGTCATCCCTGGACACATCCAGGATTTGATTGATTTCCAGGTCAGTCTTTGCTAGAACATCGGAAACAGTGCGGACGTTGTTTCTCTCGAGTATGTCAACCGTGTCTCTCCCAAGATCCCTGATTTTCCTCAGTGGTCTCGTCTCCATTCCTGCAACACACCAAATCACCTAACTTACTGAAATCGTCTTAAAGGAAAAAATTGAAATGAACAAAAAAGAAATAGCTCTGCACACACTTCAAAATTCCACCGGGGGAGGGGGCAGGGGTGAAACAGGGACAGGAAATAAAAACAGAGCAGCTGGGCGGGGCCTGGGCATTTGTTATCTCCCGCAGACTTTGTTGATTTATTTATTTATTGTTTTATTTATTTATTGTGATTGGTTCACAAAACAAAGAAAACACAAAATGGCAATGAGATTTCTGGGTCAGAAAATTGCTCAGCAAATAGATGTCGAGCTCATGTCGACATATTCATTTACTTTGAATCAGCTAATGGAGCTTGCGGGTCTGAGTGTAGCCTGTAGTGTGATGGACGCCTTTCCCTCTCCACAGAAGATTGCAGCCCTGGTGGGACCAGGCAATAACGGGGGAGATCTTCTTGTTGCAGCGAGACACCTCAAACATTTTGGATTTGATATAGATGTGTTTTATCCAAAACAGCCTGAAAGATTGTCCTTCCTGGTGAATCAATGCGCAGATATGAAGATACCCGTGTTCGAAGAGTTGCCTAAGAACACTGAGAATCCTCTAGATAGTTACGGCCTGGTAATGGATGGTGTATTTGGATTCAGCTTCTCTGGCTCCGTCCGTCCCCCGTTTGATGATATGCTGGGCCTCATGTATGATACTAAGAGCCCTGTGTGCTCTATAGACATTCCATCCGGGTGGGATGTGGAGAAAGGCGATGTGAATGGTACGGGCTTTGTGCCGAATATGCTTGTATCCCTTACTGCCCCCAAGCTGTGCGCTGAGAAGTTTGCGAATGTGCATTATGTTGGAGGGAGGTTTGTTCCTCCAGAGTTAATTACCCGCTTCAATCTAGATATCCCCCCGTACGAAGGCGCCAACCAATTTGTAAAGATTTCCTCTCCATGACCGATCAATCGCATGAATGCCCATGTCCACTATGCTTTGGCAAATACTGAATGTTCTTCTCAAGCCATTTTTCGCATTCAAATGAGAGTATATTGCTTTGGTATGCTTGTTAGAATCCCTTTTCGTCAGTGGAACTAGCCAGTATCTATTCTACAGAAGGACTCCCCGAGAGCTCCTTACCTAAGTCAAATATGAATCCCTATATCCCTTCTAAAAAATGTATTATCCCGCGCGTCTCTGGAAACAGGCCTGCTAAAGCGTCAAAGAGAGACAGACAACTAAACCGAGAGATATAGTTGCGTGCACGTTGGGGAAAGTGTTATGGAAAAGTGACACATTGTGGATTTGTATGACATGGTATGACATTTTGAAGAAGAGAGGCAGAAACCTGGTTTAGATTCACAATAAAAGGATTCTTATGTAGAGAAGCCCCTGGACAGTCCATGGTCAACCCCCGTCTTAGAAGTAACAAGCCCTACAGTGGTTCTGGCTGGCATAGCCTGTTCTTTTTGTACTTGACTGAAATAAAGTGTTCTGGAGTTCTCTCACTCTCAGCTCTCAATTAACTGTGGTGTCTCTCTGGACCCCTTTCCCTTCCTCTTGTGGGTTAAACAGTGAACAACACTGCATCGTCCCACCCGATTTATTTCTGCTTTTATCTGCCACAAAACTCCTATCCGAGAACTCCTATCCGAGGTATGACGTATAGGTTACTGCAATGTGTGCTGCTGGCCTGCAACGGTTTGTGCGGTAGATTTAAATGGGAAAAGGATTGTGAGATTTGTTGGAGATTATTTTAGTGGAAGTGAGGAAGAATGGGGGTTGAAAATTGCTTGAATGGGCGCCTGAAAGTGAAGGTCATTCGGGCAGAGGGGCTCAAGGCTATGGATTTGAATGGTTGGTAGTGCATCAATATCTTGTGAAAGGAAAAGCAAATTCGCATGTTTGCTCATTTGTTGTTTCTTTGAATCTTTTTCTTTCGGGTAGGTTTTAGTGATCCATATGTAGTTATCAGCGTGGATGGTGTAGTTCGGGTAAAGACAAAGTACAAGACAAAGACCCTCAACCCAGAGTGGAATCAGTACTTTCTTGTGCGGGTAAGTTTGCATGTTGTAGGTGGATCCCTCTGTCGTCTCCAGAACCGATTCTTATTTTTTTTGCTTTTGTATGCAGCTGGATCTGGTGGACAAAATTGAATTTATTGTGTATGATCATGATTACATGACGTCTGATGACTTGTGTGGCTTTGTTAGAGTACTAAATGAGGAATTTTTAGAAGGGAAAAAATGCCAAAAATGGTTTGATCTTTCACCCCAAGGCCGATTGCTTCTGGAGTACGAATTTGAAAAAGCTGAGCTTGATTCTGTCCATAAAGAAACTGATCGTCGGCGTACTTTGGTTGAACTGGAGTCGTCTTGTCCTTTTCGCAGAGTTACAGAAGATTACA
Organism: Ichthyosporea sp. XGB-2017a; assembly: GCA_002811675.1. Taxonomy (NCBI): domain Eukaryota; class Ichthyosporea; order Dermocystida; genus Chromosphaera; species Chromosphaera perkinsii. The sequence goes on along the minus strand of PDIM01000041.1, from coordinate 84,163 downwards.
GACTCCTCAAAACCATTGGAAAGGGTGGTTTTAGCGTTGTGATTAATGGGTTAAAAAAAAGTACTGGTAGGCAAGTTGCCATCAAGGTTATTGACAAGTCTAAAGCGGGTGATAAAGCGCTGTATCTGACTCTAAAGGAAATCCGCCTTCAACTTCAATGTAAACATCCGAATATTGTTCGCGTAGAGGACTATTTTCAAGATCACGACAACTTTTATATTGTAATGGAGCTCCTGAAGGGGGGGGAGTTATTCCACGAAATTGTTAAACGTAAATTCTATTCAGAAAGAGATGCTAGTGTGGTTATGCAGCAGCTCCTGGATTCTATTGAGTTTATGCATCATAAAGGGGTGGTTCATAGAGACATCAAACCAGAAAACTTGCTTCTAGAAGATGAAGATTGTGGTTCCGTGCTGAAGATTGCTGATTTTGGGTTGGCTTTTGATATAGAAAATCCCCCACCTTTGGGTTCAATCTCTGGAACCCCAGCGTATATGGCTCCTGAGATGATTGCGAAGAAAGAATATGGCGAACTGATAGATGAATGGGCGTGTGGTGTAGTTTTGTATATTTTGCTATGCGGTTACCCTCCCTTCTGGAGCGACTCTCGGCAAAAGTTGTTTTCCTCTATTGAATACGGTCTATTTGAATTTGACTCGCCAGCATGGGATGATGTAACTGCGGAAGCCAAAGATCTTGTGTCGAGTCTTTTGCAAGTTGATCCGAAGAAAAGGTTGACTGCAAAGGAAGCACTAAAGCACCCCTGGATAATGAATGAAGACGTTCCGGCCAGTATTCAACGATCTTCTACTATCTCCAAACTTGAGCAGTTCAATGCCCAAAGAAAGTTTAAAGGGGCTGTATCCGCTGTATTGCAAGTCCGCAGAATGGCTAATCTTGTCGCATCTGCTAAAGCCGCTGCCACTGTTCATGAAGTTAAAATTTCTCCCAGAACTCGGTCGAAGTATGTTGAAAACGTCATTACAGCAAAAGAAGAGGCGAAAAAGAAAATCGAAGGCGTTTTAGCCTCTAATCGAGCTGTGAAATATGATGGGCAAAATCTAAATATGTTTTTCTTGGTGACAGGCTTACTTTGCTCGGTCTTTTTTCTACCTACTCTGTCGTATTTTGCTGAATGCTTGGAGCGAGGCCCTTTACTAGCTAATGTTGCGAAGTGTCTTTTTGAGACTGGGTATGAACAGATGCAAGCAAATGATCTGTCATTGGCCTTTAGCTACTCTTGGTTATTATTGTTTGGCACAGTGATTAGCTTTATGCTAATGGAGATGGGTAGACAGGCATGCCCTTCGAAACTAATTCTTTACTGCACGGTTACATGTGGTTATTTCATTGGGGTATCACCTGCCTTTCTGCTGCTATGTTCCTTATACGATGTTGGACCTAAAAATGTCTCTGGAAAGATCGGATATGTGCAAGTGTTTTATAGAAGAATGGCCGTTATTAACTTATCTGCCATTGTGCTCTTTGTTTCCTCTTTTCCTGCAATAAGAAACTCAAACGGACTTCTTTTCATTGCGGGTGTCATTCTTGTTGTTGTGTGCCCACTCATTTTGGTATCGCTAGTGGCATACGACAAGAACTGGAATGGAATTGGAGCCAAGCATATCCCTAAGGCTGACAGGCCGTTCGTGTTTCTTTTCTATGGACTTTCAATAGCCATCAACGGCCCTTTCGTCTGGCACAGTATCGCACGAGGTCTGGCTTGGAGTAATATTGAATACCTTTCTGTGTATGTGCACTCCTTTTGGAGCTTCCGAAGTGAGAATGTAGTATTATCTTTCTTTCTTACTGACATAGCACTGTTTACTCTTTGCTTGTGTTTCATCACTTTCAAATACCATGGTATGAGGATGTGTACTGGGATTACTTTAATTTCCATTGTGCTTTCCCCAGGATTTGCTTTGTCGTCTTATTTATTGCTGCGGGAAATGGCTATCTCAGACTTTGCTAGTAAAAAGCAATAAAGTGCTACTGTATATACTTGAGAGAAACCGCTTGAGAAAGATTAAAGTATTTATTTTTACATTTTGCAAGCCTGTAGCGCTCTTTTCTTTTTCATAAAAAACATATTAAACAAAGGAATAGCTCCCTAAAGCGAAGCAGTAAAAAATAATTGAACTACTCAAACCCAGTAAACATTGTTCCAATTTCCCAATTGGTCTGCGCAGATTTGGGCTCTGAAATGGTCACGCCAGCCGAAGATATCACTCCGATTTCATACTTGTTCAAAGAGCGCGCATCGCGGTAGAAAAGAACCCTCAAGCAGTCCTCTAACAAAATCTTTCCTTGCTCAACTGAAATTCCACCACTTCCCTCACATGCTTTTCTAATTAAAGGAAGAGCCAAGTGTGCACCAAACCCGGTAGCGATATAGGGTGCTTCGAACATAACACCAATCTTATCAACAAACCCCAACAGAGCCTTTTGGTCTTTGTATCCGGCGATAACTAGCTGATTCCACAATGGGTCCATCTTACTTCTTCTATTATACATAACACGCGACAAGTAGTGATAGATCGATTGGGGGGATAATTGGTAACCATCTTCAATACACTCGTCCGCTATAACCAACTCGTCTAACATATCCTTCAAGCATTGAAAATCCGCATAATCCCCACCAGCACCCAAAACGGTGGTGCTATTTACTTTGTGCAGCCTTGAAACCCCTCTAAATCGGGCCATAGAACCATAAGAGCCCAAAGTATCAGCAGCCATCACAACCCCATCTGTGCACTTTACCGCGAGAATAGATGTACCCGTCACAATTGGAGATCTTTAGTAAAGCAGACACGCATGAAACCAAAGTTAATAGATTGGACTTACAAAAAAAAAGAAAAAAAAACACTCGTTACCAAATAGTAAAAACAACTTACTGTGTGTGAGTGATTGGCTTCACGCCCTTCATCTGAGCGTAGGGATTATTATATTCGGAATCCATGGTGTCGAAAACGTCCGATGTGTTGTGATTTTACGATTATAAACTTGTGATATACTGCAAACAGATGCACAAGCGGCCAGATGAGAGAAAGCGGGTGTGGTCCTTGATACCGTAATGGTTGCTATCAACTTTTTGAATCATAAATCACAGGTTGTGGATTATGTTTCAGTTGGACTAGTGCTGCAGAAGTACCAAGGGAGAGAAGGAAGGGGAAGGGAATATAATTGGGAACAAACACAAACACACAGCGGCCCCCTCCATCGATCACTCACAGTCACCAGGCACCAGCCACGTACCTGGATCATCCTCTACTACTGCACACAGACGTGCTGCAGATGTGTGCGGTGGATTAGGGGATTAAAGGCCGCTCCCGCTCTAGTAGATCTAGAGGACAGCTGGCCATTCTGTGGATGTTTCACGCTCCTTGGTTTCACTCATGAAACATCAGTGTGGGAAGTTTGAATTTTATAGGCGCCCCAAGCTGGTGCATGGGTGCTTAGCCTGGACAATAGGACTTCTCTCTTAAGCAACCGAGCAAACTTTATCATTAGTCCTCTCGCATACAACTGCACAATAATATTTATTCATTTGCCTCAGCAGTTAGAAAGATTAGAAAAGTGAAAAACTGCATACAAAGAATAATTTCCTCTCACTTTAGTTTCGGGTTACACTAAACTGCTTTCCACCATCTTAAAGTAGGTGTGCACAAGAGTTTCCTTACACAAGTACGAGAAGCTAAAGGGACTCTGGAGCTTTTCTTATCTTTCTAGTCCTTCAAGCTTTTTGCATTTTTTGCAGGCTGTGCAGTTTATGGCTTGGAAAGGAAGAATAAATACCCCTATTGAATCGAGTTATCGGCACTATTGTGTTTAACAGCTATTATCGGAAGTTATGTTGACAATGGGGGTTATGGGGGTTATGGGGGTTCACTACCCTAAAGAAATGGTATTTCAGATATCAGGACGTTGGTAACACATTACACAGCAGCAATCGACTTTGACGACCCATTTGTGTGCCTGTTCAAGCTTTGAGAAAGACGAAAGATACGAAAAATGTATTTAGGGAATGTTTTTTTTCAATTTTAGATGAGCCCTTTCCGAAATCAAATGTGTATAGTTACATATTGACCTGAACAGGTAATGTAAATGTATTTATTTTTCTGGTTTTTCCATGGAGTGGGCGATTTGCAATGTGCTTCGACATCAAAGAGATTGGCATGTGAACCAACCACTGATGAGTCTTATGAGTCTTACTGTTAACTATCCTAGCGTTTTACTACTTGTGGAATTAAGGTATCAATTCAGTAAGTGGGGATGATTCATGCCAAGTTTATTTCCGTAAAAGCTCCTAGAGGCTACATTACAGTGGTATCACAATTGGCAAGTGCAGCACGAATGCGCGATTTCTGGTTCGTCATTGATCGGTCCCTTCTCGTTCACCGAGCCTGTTATGATGTTCGCGAACAATTATGTAATATGTAGCTATAGTTGCCTGATCCGTCTCCGCGCAACTAGTTATAATGTAGTATGTATAAGTAGACTGTGGCTAATTCCAGCTCTGACTTATTACCAATTCAATTTGTTCAACATGTTGACAACAAATACTGCTCATATCAAGAAGAAATCGCTCTCATATAAACAAAGATCGGGTCTCAGTGAGCGAGAAGAATCGTCATCTATCAGGCCTCGCGTAAAATTAAAGTTGGAGAATGGCTTATACATCGAGGATTATTGGATGCTCTACAGTCTCTACCCCTACTCGGAATAGGCATTACTACATAATAATTTAATTATGCAGTCCACTGGATAATTTATAGGACAATAATTCGTGATCATGGCTCGGGGCCTCTAATTACAGTTAAAATCCTCGGTTAAAATGTAAGCACAGAAACTTGTGGGTTTGAATGGGTTTCCAAGGCACACGTGAAACGGGATTAACTGAAAGAACTAAGAGCTACTAGCCTGGCTATAAGCAGACAGCCGAGGAATTCCGCGGGCAATATGACCCGGCGGTGAAAATTGGGCAATGTTTCATGCATCCCTCCCTTGTATAAAAGGCACACACATCGGAAGCTATAGCGTTGGGATTTGGTTGAATGGGGCGTCCGAGATTATATTGGTGGATTCAGTTGGTGTTAATTATCCCACTATAAAAGCAAATCTGTATCACTCGTGTATTTCCAAAATGAATATGAAATTTATTTTGCTCTTGGCTGTGTTGTTGTGTGCATTTGCACAGACAAAGGCATCGCTTTCTTGTGTGCAAAAGCCATTGGGGATTAATCATGGGGAAGGAGCGTGCGAGGATGAGTCTGATTGCCACGGCCATGGAAAATGTGTGGAAGGAGCCTGTGTGTGCAATGAGGGCTACACTGGTACTTTGTGCGGACTTGATGTTGGTAGCATCTGTTCCGGAGGGGGTGTTTACAATGGGAAAAAGTGCGTATGTAAGAAGAACAGAACCGGAAATAATTGTGAGGTTCGCATTTTCAGCTACTGTCGAGCTGAAGGCAGCAGAGTTGGTGGATATGTTGACGTTAACTCATGCTCGTGTCTTTGCTTTTCTCCAAGCATTTTTGGAAGCAAGTGCCAGTACAGTGTAAAAGGATACTGCAATTACAATGGCATCTATGATGGTTCTGGATGCTCTTGTTATAGTGGATGGACGGGAGAGCGCTGTGGTATTCAAGCTTAGTTGTGTTTGAGACTTATATGTAAATAAAGGAATCCATCTTGCTTTACGAATGCTTCATGTCTCCGTGTCTGTTTAATTTCACGGGCAAGAATAGAAACGGAAACATTAGTATATCGATACCGTTCTAGACGCGAAGAATAACCTGAATCAGGACTTTACATCCGTCGTATCAAACTCGACCAGTTCACGGCCACCTGAACTTTCAGCTTACACAGGTGAATGCAACCTTTAAAAAATTTGATACAATTTGTTTTTTATTTCATCATTTCATTTAGATAACAATTTTAGCTGCAGCGGGCTCTTCAACAGGTTTGTTGCACTTGTTGCCAGTGTAGTTGTCATCACAGTCACATTTCTGTGTGGTGGTATTAAAAGTCCCGTGCCCATTGCACATGTCTCTAACATCCTTGTTGCACTTGTTGCCAGTGTAGTTGTCATCACACTCGCACTTCTGCGTGGCAGTATTAAATTTTCCATGCCAGCTACACTTTTCTCTGACATCTTTTTCGCACTTGTTCCCAGTATAGTTGTCATCGCAGTCACACTTCTTTGTGTTTTGGTTGAAATTTCCATGACCACTGCACACTTCTCTAATATCTTTGTCACACTTCTTCCCTGCGGCGTTGCCATCACAATCACATTCTCCGGTCACTTTGTTGTATGTTCCATGACCACTGCATGCCGCTCTTACATCTTTTTCACATTTGTTACCGAAACGATTAGAGTAACAGGAACACTCACATTTGGAAACATCAACATACCCACCAACGCCAGAGTTTCCCTTTTGGCAGAATGAATAGATGCTTATCTGACAATATTTACCGGTAGCATTATTATCGCACTCACACTTCTGTCCCTTATATGTTCCTTGGCCGCTGCAAATTTTTCTGGCATCTTTTTCACATTTTTTTCCAGCTTTGTTGGGATCACAAGCACACTTTCCCTCCAAACAATTTCCACCGTTATGACAATCAGTTCTAGAAGTGCAAGATCCTCCACCCTTCGCGATACCAAGGTCGGGCTGGTCACACTTGATGGCACTAGCCACGCCACAGAAAGCAGTCAAGATTACCACTGCGCACACAATAGACTTACAGTTCATGCTTTATATCAATTCAAAGACAATGAGTTCCAGTTAAACAGTAGACTTGCAATCTTCTTGGAAATCACAACGCTAACATTCACAGCGCTAACATTAAACTTCGCTGAGCAGTCTTTTTATAAGCTGACCTCGCCATTCACCACCATTGCACGAGAGGTATGGTACACATCGTGCCCTCAAGTTGGGCACAAGTGTGAAGCAATGTAACCAGCCTATTACCGCAGTCCGCACTGCACTGCATATCATTACCGACCCAGCTCTTTCTTTCCATGTTATTTACATTAATTCCTATAATGACGTAGCAGTACAGTCCGGATGAATTCCATTAATTAATCTCCGTCTCAGGATCGAGGCCATTAAATTACTCCCATGAATTCCACATTATATGACAATTATAGCAATTCCACGAAATTGTATTACATATATTGACACGGATCGAGGCCAGCTGCCATTATTTTTGCGGGGCTTCTTCTAAATTTGCACACGTGCATGCATTATTTGGAAACACGATCTTGTGTGTCTAATTATAAAATTGCAATGACCTAAAGGTCGGCTCGCTCGCCATTTTCTTCTTTAGGGTTATAGATAGTAGCGCAAATTCCAGGAGCCAATCAGAGGACGCCCTAAAAGTGTATTTAAATTGTCGATCAGTAAGGAGGAATCGCTCGCAAGCTCGCTCGATAACTAGCGGAGGATTATTACTGACATGTCTGGGAGAGAAAACTGCAATTGCGACATTGCTTCAGTTACTAGAGCTGCAGCTGCAGGGTGTATCTTTAGGCTTTAACTTACCCAAAGAGCGGAACAGGGAAGCAAATATAGTTGCATCGGGGCATACTGCTGTATGTGCGACTCCACTAAATCAGTAGTACATGCATTACTAATCGCGGTGTGAAACTGAAAACAAGATCATGTATTTTGCCGTTTCTTGCTTTAATATTTGCTTTAAGTTGCAAGACTGCAACGTCCGACCTTGTCAACTAGCTTCTAGGATCTGAGCGACTGCTGCGTCCATTCAGAATTCAGATACGGGCTACGACATTGTCTTCCCAAAAAGTACAATCTGGCATCTCGTTGCCTGCCTGCAGAACCCTGATTCCATTACTTGATCATATGTATTCAAATTGAGCTAAAGAGCTCTGGCAGCTGATTTTTTCCGTTAGAATTCTTGCGCCCCGTAGTTAAACCCACAAGAGGCGGGGCGGGTCTGTGATTCATGAAAGAAAGCCAAGACTAAATAAATTGTGAATATGAAGCCTGAACTATAGTTCTAGTGTCCCTTGAGTCTGAAGAAAGCTTTTGCGACTTGCATTAGCACTCATTAAACTATGCTATGAAATAAGTGTGCAGTCGCCCATTGTGGAATGTGGGCCATGCATCATGATATGCCTATGACAATTCACAATCGGTACTCGTGTACTCGTGCTCTATCATAGGAATCTCATAGTCCCCTTGTTTACCTCCCAGGCCCCAGCGGCCGGCTCCCTCGACCCTCCCGGCCTGGGCAAGACCACTGCCGGCCAGTACATGTGTCAACGGTCAAGACGTTTCTCCCTTGGGGGAATTATGCATGTTGCGCCGCGCAGCTGGTCTGCCATTGTATCTATAAATAGCACAGGAGCCCATAAAAGGGAAAAAGCCACAGTGGAATAAAACCCCAACCCTCCATAGTACTGTAGACTCCAGACACATGCCAGAAGGAATGTCCTATAAAACACCCGCAAAGGCATCTCATAGTCCCCTTGTTTACCTCCCAGGCCCCAGCGGCCGGCTCCCTCGACCCTCCCGGCCTGGGCAAGACCACTGCCGGCCAGTACTCGACTGCCAAAACTTGGCCTAATCAGACCAACCAAAGCAACACACTGCCAGTTGCCACACGCCTCACTGACTTATCAATCAAAACTGGATTTGAGAAGCTGAGGAAGAATCGATAGGAGTTTTTGGATATAAACCCGGGAGAGGAAGGATAGAGGACTTGTTCTGACTTGGTATTTAACTCGATTTTGGGCACGTAGAAAGAAGAAAGTTGTGTGATTGGGACTTCATAAAGTCAGTTTGGTGTTTGCATGCACACCCTACCCTTTTGAGAAGAGTATTTGTTACAAGACGGGGAAAAATGAATGTTTCTAGCAGGAAAGTACAAGATCAGCTGCGAGCTGACCAGCGAAGACAGGAAATAGCTCGTGAAGATGTGATTAAGCAAGTGGAAAAGGATCGCGTGCTTAAGGCCGGACTCAAAAGTGATGTCCGGGTAGAGGAAAAACGAAGACTTCGCAACCTGCAAAAGGAGATCATGGAAATGGAGACTATTCAGAATTTAGAAAAGGTAAGTATTTTTTTTTTTGTTGCGAAAGGGAAACCCCTTATGGCATATTCATCTTATCGTTGTTTTTGGCTTTTTTTTATCGCGTGTCTTGCAGAAAGAGATAATGAAAAAAATGCAAATGCTGGAAGCAGAGGAAGAGGAAAAGCTTGCAAGTGTTCTTGAACAGAGAGAAAAAGAAACTTTACGGGAAGAAAAGTTTCGTCAAATGATTCGAGAAAATAGCGTTGAAATTCGAGAACTTGAAGCTAAACTGAAGGCCGCATATATGAATAAGGAGCGGGCCGCACAAATAGCAGATGCTAAAACATCTCGTGAAATAGAAAAGAATAGAGAAATCGAATTAATCAAGGCTGTAAATGAGGAGTGGGAGAAGTCGTTTGCGAAGACAGAAGATCGAGAAGAATTGAAATGGAAGGCAAATATTGAGTACAAGCATGCCTTGGAGCAACAGCTGCTGGAACAAGAAGAATTGAAGAAAGAAAAATTCAAAGAGTTCCTTCAAGAGAAAATGTATATCGATAGCATCGTTGCCAAAATTATGGAAGAAGACCAAAAAGAATATGAACAACGCTTGGCGAAGCAACAGGAAACAAAAAGCTACATCAAAGAATTCATCAAGCAGCGTGAATATTGGAGAGATGTTGAAAAGAAACGCCGGGAAGAAGAAGACAGAAAAATTTTGGAATATGCTCGGCAAAAAAGGGAAAGAGAAGAAAAGGAAATGGGTAAAAAGAGAGAAATGGCCGATAAAGCTGCCGGCATTTATCAGAAACTTGCACAAGAAATGGAAGGCAGGGAGAAAAAGCGTCTTGAAATGGAAGAAATGCTTAATGATCTGTATACTGAGCAGCAAGCTGAGCGGGCGCTGAAGTTAGAACAAGATTTGCTTGAAAAGAAGGCGCGACAGAGAGAGGAGCTGCTGGATGCTCACAATCATCAGATGCGTCTAAAGGACGAGAAAGAGAAGATGGAAAAGGAGCAAGAAAATGCCTTCAGGGAAATGATGATGCAGAAGTTTGCGGAAGATGATCGTCTTGAGCAAATGAATGCTCAAAAGAGGCGTATGAAGCAATTAGAACATAAGAGGGCCGTAGAAGAGCTTCTTGCAGACCGCAGAAGCCGATGGGAGGCTGAGCAGCAGAGAGCAATTGAAGAGCGTATCACTGAAGAAAACATGGCTGCCCTCAAGGAACAGATTATTGAAGAAGAAAGGCAAAGGTTACTTAAGGAACATTCTGAAAAGCTTATACACTTTTTGCCAAAGGGTACTTTACGGGACGAAAAGGACCTGGAGCTTTTCTCAGAAGAATTCCGAAAAGAATTCAATTCCAGAACATCTGCCGTACTTAAGCAAAAGTTTGAAGATTCTATTCAGTAGCTGCAGCATTAAGCACACTATTTATTATGCTCGCCAACTCTCTCACGACAGTTCCTGCCAAAAAACTGCAACCCTTTTAAAGGCTGTTATAGTTTAATAAAAGAATCCCTTGCTTTCCATTTTCTAACCATCGTCGCTTGTTACCTATACTTCGCCAATTGCATAATAAATATTTTTAAGTGAATGATTAAATGCAGCTGAAAGCATTGGTCTGTTTCGCTCCTGTAATTGCAACTTTACAATTGCGGGCCACATGACTTGAAACCCAAATAAACAAGTGAATGCAGATGTGCAGATGAGTTGCTGTGTCTCACCTCAATCTATATATATATAATAAATAATTAAAGCAGTTGAAAATTGTTTATGCTAAAATTAAATTAAAATGCTCCTCATGCAGACTGCAGTCTGCACACGCGGCCGACTCTGCGTCCTGGGAGAGATAAACATGATGTAAGTTGTAACCCTCTCGCACGGTGAATTGATATGAATTATCCATGAGGTGCACTATGTAGCTTGGATCACAAGTGTCCCTAGCTTGTACCCTTGCTTGTACAGGATGATCATGATCAACGGTCGATATTATTAGCACGCAGCTGATTATAGCTTTCTGCTGAAAGAGAGCACGCTCCCAGAGCGCAGGATCATCCAGAACTGAACTGTCGAGTACACCCTCGCAAGTCGCAGACCGCAGTCCCTCGAGTACCGTAACGTTACAACGTCGTCATGAACGCCTCGCATGAACGGATAATTACACTCTATAATAAAGTAGGGAGGAAGTAGGAACGACCTGGATAATTACATAGCCGCGTCCCGCGACCTATTTGCAGCCTGATTTGCAGCGACAGAGACGTAAACTCGAGGCGTAAACTGAAAACTCCGTCGAAGTCTGCCGGCCATGCGCCTGCAATCTTGCAATCTGCATACAGTACAGCACAGGCTATTACGACCGCCACGGTACGTAAATACATAGACTCCGTAAAGAAAAATTATCGATCACATTATGCAGCCGCCAGAAAAGTCGAACATTTTCAGTGCGTATGGATTGTTTATCGACGGACTAGTAAAGAAATTTCGTTTTTCTCTTTTGCTTGTATCTGTTTTTTTTTTTTCTCCGTGCAAATTATACCCCTCCTGGCCCCTGGGGCTGTTTGGTCGAGGGAAGCTTTGGTTCTTCTCCTTGTGACGGCCGGCCTTTCAGTTCTTCATGCTCCATTTACTTTCATATTATTTGTTTATGTTCGCTTTTTCCTGCTTTAAGGATTGGAACTGGTATGTGTTAGTTTGTATTTCAACTTGTTTTGATTTCAGCTTTGTGATTGCATGTATATATTTGGGAATAGTAGCTGATTGAGTTTTGATAACCTAAGCTATTTTTCTGATTTATACGCGACCTAGAGCATAGACCTAGACCATAAAGCAGACAAGTAAAAAGGAAAACAACCAATAGTCATAGCTATAGGGAGAACTTGACGTGCACCTTCTAAGTCACCCTCACTTTTGTAATCTTGCACTCACCACTCGCACCTTTCCTTCATTCACGTAGGAACACGTCGAGCACTTAATTGTTTAATATATTTTTGTATTATTGTATTGATTATTTCGTGATCAGTATGAATTCTCAAGAAGCTGGTTCTTCAGCAGAAGACGAAGTAAGAACTTTGTTTGTCAGTGGATTACCATTTGATGTCAAAGCCAGGGAACTCTATTTGCTTTTTCGCTTTTGTGCGGGGTACGAAGGGTCTCAACTCAAAGCTACAGGTAAGCAGCCGGTAGCTTTTGTGACATTTGAATCTAGAGCAAGCGCAGAGTCGGCGAAAGCTGCACTTCAAGGACTTCCTTTTGATCCTGATCTTCCCCAAACTCTGAGACTGGAGTATGCAAGGAGTAACACAACGAAAAGACAGAATTTTCGAAAATTTCAGAATAGAGCACAACCACAGCAACAAGAGCCTTTTTTTAATGGAACGAATGCTTCAGCCCAATCTGAAGTTAACAGGCAGGTGCAGCCAATCGACAATGGAAATCCATTACTTCATTCTGCTGCGCCTTCAGCCCCTAAAATGAAACCAATGAATGCCCCTTTCTACCGAACCTTGGAAACCCCAAACAACCCGAATCACATTTGGAACTCACATGGCTTGACACCATATTCGGATCTTGCCAAACCTTCAGCACAAGAATCTCTCTTCAACCAGCATGTTTCTTCACTTGTTCTCCCCTCACAGTCACCTAGTTCCAATATCCCTTGCAACACTCTATTTGTAGCTAACCTGCCCCCTGATGTTTCAGAACAAGACATGACCGATGCCTTTCGGAGATTTCCGGGCTTTACTCGTGTCAGACTTCATCATAAGGGATCTACTGTAGTTTCTTTTGTAGAATTTGAAGATGTGGACTGTGCAGCTCGAAGCATGGGGGCTCTTCAGGGGGCTACTTTGTCTCCAACCGGAATGGAGCGTGGTGGAATCCGAATTGAGTTTGCAAAGAACAAAATGGGGGAAGGTAACAAAAACCCGATTGCACCAGGCCCTGGTGACTTGGGTGGAGATGGAATGGATGAAAATATTTCATCAAATACCTTCTGCCCACCATTTACTCACATGCGAGGTTCTTCAAACAACCAACGGGGCTTTAATGACTCCATGGGAATGCCTGCCCCCCTTGAGTATCACGGACTAAAGTATGAATGAAATTTAGGAACAACTTTAATCCCTTCTTTCACTGATATATAGAGAACGTTCAGAACACAAAATCATAAGAGCAAATCTCCATTTTCGCAAGTGCTTTGCAACACGTGCAACAGAAAAAATAAAAAGAAGAAAAGCCTGCTCTTGAAGGAGAGATAAACACGGAGATATACTTATTTCTCCAGTAAGACAGTGTACGAGCATAGTAATTCGCCAAAGTTAAGCTTTTATTAGCCCTTGGTAGCCTTTTGTATGAACTAATGACTCGCTTGAAGAAAAATTGATAGTCGTGGGCAAAGTCTGCGTTCTTTTTATTCTGAGGACTGCTATTTGCTTACACCTTCTCTTTTCTCTCTAATTTTGAGAACAACTGCTTCCATTTTGGTAATCAAATTCTTTCTTTGCTCTTTGGAATACTTTTCCCACTCCGTAAGAGTAAGCTGTCTTTTAAAGAGAATTTTTTGGGCCTGAATAATGTCGGACTTGTATTGCTCGACATCTTTTCGATCGGACTCCGCCAGCTGCTTTTGCTCTTCTCGAGTTCCGTGCCCCAAAAGCTCTACAGACTGCATGAAATTTTGAACTAGCATCAGTAACAAGACCTCCACCTGCTTTGCCCTATCTTTCTTTCGTGCTTCCTTTTCCTCAGCTTGTTTATCTTCCTCTGCTTTTTTCTTCAGGGCTTCTTGCATTTTTAGTTTTTCTAATTTTTTCTGTTCCTCAACAAGTTTCTTATTCGCCTCTTCTTGAGAAAGTAAAATTCGCTCCTGCCTTTTCTTTTCCTCTTCTTCCTCTTTCTGTAGTTTTGAATGATGCAGCTTCTCTTCCATCTGCGCCTTTTTCTTTGCCAGGTCCTCTTCCTGTCTGCGTTTTTCCTCTGCTTCTTGGTTTGTCTTCTCTTCTTCGAGTTGTTGTAATCTACTTTGCTCTTCAGCGTTCAGTCGGTCTTTTTCAGCTTCCAATCTTTTTCTTTCTATTTCGTGCAAACGCTTCATTTCCTCTGCTTGCTTTCTCTTGCGTATCTTTCGAAAGTTTTCCTCTCGTTCCGAATTGCTACCATCCTTCCATGTTGTCCATTTCGGTATCATATCGTTACTTACAAGCGGATCAAGGACAATTGGAACAGTTAAATTTTCTTCATATTTGAATATTCCCGTCACCTCAGCACCAAACAAGCCACACACTGCTCGTTGAAATTGACGAACCTGAAGCTTGCTACAGTTTTCGTTTATGCAATGCTCAATGGCAATTCTTCGTTGTGACAAAAGCAAGGCATTTCTTAAAATCACAAGCAAAGAAATGCATGCGTATAATATGAAATCATACTCTTGCTCCTTAAGACCTAAAAGATATTGATCCCAAATGTAGCATACAACGTCCATCTGAAAATAGCCGGTAAACAACTGTTTGATAAAGGGCTCCAGTATCTTAAACAAAGAAGCACTAGGGCTTAAGGGAGGATCCTCTTCTTCTCCTTCTTTCTTTAATATTGGGTGAATGTGCTTGTATAGTTCAAAATCCTTTTTTTCCAGGGTAGACATGATGCTTGCTGCAAATACTGATCTCGACGTCTGATACAAAGTCCTATTAGCCTCTTTGATCATGTAAGGTCTGCGAGATTCTAGAAGCATGAAGAATCGTTCAACTATCTGTGCGATTACTTCAAGACTCGCCCCCTCACACAAGTTTATCTCATCCGCATAGGTGAATATTAGTGGCACTATGAGATAGTAGTGATATGATTCTAACTCCTGGACTGCATCCCTGTATGATAGTGCAGTTTTCATTACTTTCACCAAAAAGGGGTTTTTCGAAAGATCATTGAACAGTCGCGAAGAATTGAGAAGTGCTTCACATTTTTCTGTAATCATCAGGTCATGGGGAGAAATTGTTTCCATTGGACTTTCTTTCACTTTTTCTGTGTATATTTCGTTTACCTTAGAGTCCATCAAATGCAAGCGCCAGGCTTCCTTTCGGAGACTCGGAGGTAAGGCCTGATTAAAGCAGCAATATAATCTCTTTCTCTGATCTGGCCAGCGGCGAAGTAACTCAATCAATCCACTTGCGCTATTTTGCAGAATTAAATCCGTTTTAGTAGTAAAATCATTTTGGTCAACAAGTTTTTTTGAAATTGCCTCATTCAGTTTGGAATCTAAAGTTTTGGACATAAGAGCCGCTGTATCTCTAAACGCTTTAGAGTTCTTCGCCATCTTCGCTGCCCTGTCCATAACCACAATCTTTTCGCGATCTTTCAAGTCAGTAAAAAACATTGTATGATTTTCCATAAGTTGGAGCTGTACGGCCTCATAAAGATCCTTCGTCAGCTTCTGCCACACTTTGGAATCCATAACCGCATTTTTGCTCTCCGTGAGCCAAGCTAGCCCCTTCGTATGCTCCATTATAGCAAATTACGCAAACATAGCATGTGCGCCAAGCACAGACTTCCTCCAGAACTAAAGGAAGAAAATGATAATTCCAGTGAAGACTTTTAGAGATCCCTCCCACTCCGCAAGTGCTGAAAATCCCTCTAAATTAAAATCTTAAAATACTTTTGTAATCTAACTCTATTTATCAACACATTCCACGGGGCAGGAGGTTTGGTTTTTATTTGTGCCAGAATTTCATAACAACGCAAGTCACAACCTAAAAGCTCCAAAGGCCGGCTAAGAGCCAAATTATACCTTCGAAAGGTGGTCAAAATTGATGCAACTGTTTCCACTATAATTTGTTTCCATGTGTCATGATGATGTGAGCGTCTATGTCACATGCCTTTTATTTAGATGCCGACTGTTCTCGTAACTTCTGAAGCTCTTCAGCAATTTGTAGAATGGAAGCTTGAAGCACCTCCATGTTGACATCATTCCCTGACATATGGGAATTTGGGCTTCTGATAACCTCTTGTGAGTTGCTAAGAGGACTAGAAGCTCCTGGCAAAACAGAGAGCCTCTTTGCGGAATTTTTCCATTCGTCCTGATTATTATTATTGGCAGCCACTGACAAGCGGTGTTGCTTCGATTGAGACTCTATCTTTTGGTCGTGGTATCTTTTTGCTCTATCAGCTGCAGAGTTCTTTAAAGCCAATGACATTTCAGGATAGTCTTCGAGCAATTTTAAGAGCTTTTTGCGTGTTATAAAGTACAATTCTGTTACTTTTAATGCCCGGACAGAAAAATGATATCTATCTGAAATCAGGAGACTATCTCCAAAATATGCCCCATCTGACATAGTTCTAGATACGAAAAATTTATCGTTCGCCTTTGTCACAACTTTTCCACTTGTTATGAAATACATTTCCCCTGAATATTCACCCTCCTACAAACATAAATAGACCGTTAACATTTTCTAAAACTTAACATGGCATCCTAGTTAAAAAAAACCTTACCTGAACTACATAGTCTCCTGGGTTTGCTATTAAGTGTTGCAGGTTCATCGCCATATTGCAAACAAAAGTAGAATCTTTGCCCTTAAAGAAAGGGATTGCTTCAATCATCTCTTTATGCATGTAGTAAACAGTTTCAACTCTCAAAGCAGGGGACATCTGTTGAACCATTTAGAAAGTTAGTGCTGCATTCCAGAATCGAATTTTTAGGTTGCATTGTGAAAAAAAGCGCTACTTACCGAGTCTAGGACCATCTTTTTCTGTGTGTGGGTAATGTTTGCCTTTTCTTTGTACTGCTTTTTGTAAAAATTCATAATTTTGTCTCTGAGACTTGATGGCAAATGACTTTCATTAACGAACTCATCCACATTCTCCATCATCTTCGTCTGCTTAACACTTTCACTATCAATGTTGGCCATCATGGATGACATATTGCTCACCGTGAAAGCATAAAATGTCACTCCGATCAGCATTAAAATGATACCAAATATCCTTTCCCAGCTATTCTGAGGAACAATATCTCCATAACCCACTGTTGTGATAGTTTGAATAGTAAAAAACGTCGCAGCTATATACAACTCAGCCTTTGCAGCAGAATTAAAACCATAGAAGCCTACCCATGTATCTCTGTCGTAATCTCCTACTCCAGCAATGAAAAGAAATAGACAGTTCATCAAGTGGGTTATTAAGAACACAAAGCAAAAGAATTTGAGCAGCCTTCTAAAGCTTGTGCCAAATTTATGCATCTTTTGTTTCATAAACACGGGAAATTTCCCCAGCTTAATGACTTTAACAACGCGCAGGAAGCGAACCATTTTTACTAGTCGAGGAAGCCTCGCCAATCTTGATATCTTATTGTAGCTTTGCTCGCTATCATCAACCGCGTATACTGGGAATAAAGAAATTAAGTCCAAAGCAAACCATCCCTTTAAATAATGTAAAGCTATCATTTTAGGTTCGACTACCAAACGGTCATGGTCGTCTTCGTAGGCTGTGCAAAAGATAATGCACATGTCAATGAAGAAACAAACGTCAATTAAGATATCAATGGCTAACCAAGGGCCTGTGCTCGATAAAAGAAACCCCACCCTGTAAGGAACAACAGTGGCTATATACAAAAGTAAGATCAGAATAACAGGAGTCCAAAAAGTAAAGAACTTATGATCAGGATAAAGAATCCACCATTTCTTAGTGACGCTTGGATCTGCCAAAATATATCCTGATTTAAACTCCGGGGTGCTTATTATTCCATTTTCTTGCTTGTTTTCTTCTTTGTACTTGGCGCCCAGAACGTTCACATCATCTTGGATGGCATTGAATCTCCCCACTACTTTGCCATAGGCTTTCGCCTTTTTCCATTTACTAGAAACCCCTGTGGCACTATCTGTGCTTGCTGTGCTTATTGTCGACGCCTTTTTCTGAGGGTAGTTCTCATTATTTTGTGGTTCGACGCCTGAATGTGGTAATTTTTGCTCCTGTTGACTTTCTCTTTTGGAAGTCTCAGTCTCATTATTAAGGTTCTGGATGCTTCTTAGCAAGGCACCACCATCTGACTTATACATGGACTGTGACTTCAGCTTTGCTGTGAGTGCTCCTGAGGCTTCCTCGCTGCTCGACAGTGAGCCAATAGTCTCATTACTAATTTCATGGCTTAGCACATCAATCTTAATATCATTTTGCTCCTCTGTGTTCTTGTTCGCTTCCCCTTGCACTTCCTCTTCACCCATTTCTCCTCTAGGATCTCCAACGCCATGATCCTGGCTCTCCACAACTTCGTCAGGCCCATCGGTTTGTATAACGTCGGGGTCCATGATTTCCCCTGACTCGCAACTATCGCTCCAGCCAAATCAACAGTGAATCTTTGCAACACATGAGCTGCATTCGTATAAAGTGCAGACAGAGTACATATACGTACATTATCTGTGATAAAATATATATTTGGGTATATTAATATTTTTATTTTATTTTATTGGATGTGGGTCACTGTTCTTTATATTTAATTATTTTTTCTTAACCCCATTTCCTAATATGGCAACCACCGATCCTCACGTGCAACTGTTCCACATGTATAGTTCTAGTGTCCCTTGTCTATGGCCATAGTATCCCATGTCTATGGCATGTGGAGATTCATGAGGTACAGAACAGATGACCACCCACTGAATAGGCCATTGCAAGTAAAAGTTGGCTGTGTTTGTTGGACATTCATCACGTGAAATGAGCTAAATTAGAGGGGTGAAAGGAAGTGCTATGGTGAATCCACAGGGTACAACCTTACTAGTTATTTGTGGCATTTGCGGCTGAAAGTGTATTCAATAAGAAAGGCCGGAAGGCACCGCTCTGGAGCGAAGCATACGAAACTGTGGAATGGAAGGCCTAATGCAAACAAGTATAGTGGCCAATAGTGGAGAGTATTATTAGAAACATGTTGTTATACTTGATACAAAAATAAAAAAGCCATACTCACCGAAAGATGACTGTCTAACAAACACAGCGGATTTATATCCAGCAAGTTTGAGTCTGTTTATGTACTGACCCTGTTTCTGCTTAAAGTCGTTATAGCTCGCAGAGAGTTTGGCGCATCTGCCTGTATTAACCACACATACGATAGCCCTCCAGGTCCCAGTTACAAGTTTTCCCCAATTACGGTCCTCTTCAGACTGGCTATTCTTCTGCTGACTCAACAAATCTTCGTCACAAATTGCAATGGACGGAGAAAGTTCCATTACCTTAGGCTTTACTCCACTGCTAGCAATTTCTGATAACTGCTTTGGCCCACCAGATAAAAACATAATACGAATGGCATCTTCTTTCGCACTCACGGCAGACAAAGCATCCCGGGACAAGCAATGATTAAATTTTCGCAAAAATCGTTCATTGTATATTTTCATAACCCTTGTACAAGCATAAAGGCGAGATGCTAAAGCGCTCTCAGACTCGACTAACTGGCAGATGGTTTCAAATTCTTTGTCATCATGACTTAGATCAATTGAACATTTGTTAAAATGGCTTTTCTTGAGGACATGGCTATCTTTAGTTTTCTCGATAATGTGAAGAACTTCCTTAGCAACCTTAGTATTCAGAAAGTACTCCTCTAAAGGCCGCATAATTGGGAGTATAGCGCAGTTTCTAGATAAGCTAGCTTTGAGGAGCGAGTACTTTTCATTGAATGCTTTCGTTTTCAGCTCTTGGTACTTTAATTCCTTTGTAGATTTTGCAGCGCCAAAGCCAATACCTGTTTTTTCAACTATGGGGTTTTTCCTCCTTTCTGTATCCAAAGTCTTTTTGATATCAGGTTTCTTAAGAAAATTAATAGGCGCGCTTTCTAATGGGTGAGTGCGCATTCGTGGAACAACAGGTTTCTTCACAATCATCCCCTTCTTCGAAGCCCTTTTCTTTAATTTCGTTACGCTGTCGACATTGTCATTGTCATGCGTTGAACAAGACACAAATTGGCGAGGTGGGGGATATACTTCAGAAGTAAATACAGGTCTAGTTTTCGGTATACGCTTTGGGAATTCTAAGAAATAGGCTACGGGGGTATTTGTGGAGGGCTTGTTGATTTCAGCTTGTTCAACAGGACTGTCAGGTCTTATCTCAACTTTACTGTTTGTTAGCTCCATATTATCACTTCTACTGGCCCCCGTTCCTTGAATATCAACTGACTCTAAGTCATTCGTCTCCCAAAACAAGTCAGGCTTGTGAGCTGAAGATACACCTTTCTCTGAATCAGATGATAGCAAAATCTCATCAAGAAAGCTCTGGTTTGTTTTTGTGTTTCTTTTTTCTGTTTTCCCTGTCGGTGTTACATTCTCAGTAACCTCTATCTGCGAAGTCTTATAAGCGTCCAGCACTTTTATAAGATCTCCAAACAGACTGTCGTATGGCCCCCCGGTCTCCTTGTTCCCCAACATACCCTCGCTTAATCCTACACTAGGATCTCCAGGAGGATAAGGCCCATGCAGATCATGCTTACCGGGTCGCGTATAAACGAAGGCGTGGTCACTATCTTCCATATCTATGTATATAGGCTTGTTCTAATCAATATTAAGAGCTGCAACCCAGGGCGAAAGAAAGAAAGCCTGGGAGTGAAACAGAGTCAAGGATAGTGAAAGGGAGATAAGGGCAAGGAGGCTATCCATCTACTTCATATTGTTGTGATATCCATATACCGACACTCTGGGGGGGGGTGGTGGAGTAGTCTAGATCCGAAAGTTAGTGTTAATCCAAGATATATTATACAAATACCAGTCCTTCTTATAGCTCTTGCACTCCTCCTCCTCCTCAACCACCAAGGAGCGTTGCAACCACAGAATAGTTCTGTCCAACTCCCTCCATCCCTCCATCTAGGGCTATGGCTGGTGTGTGGTTTATACCTGCATCATCACTACATAGACCATAGTACGTGGTCTCTCCCTATTGGGCCACAGTCGACCTCTTCCCTCTTTCCCCCCCTCTCCACTCCTCTACCCTCCACCCCTGATGGGTACTGCGCCCCTCTCTCTCTACCTCGGAACTGTTTGTCTCTGTCTTTCTGTTTATTTGTATGGCCGTCACTGGTGTTATTTATTTCACCTCCTGAAACTGCCCGCATGTCTGGTACACGAGATTAGTACTGGAGTACAAAGAAGATAGAATAATCAGCAGGAACTGCACTGGTTGAAACAAACTCGTCAAGTTGCTCTTTCTGTGCCTACTTCTGCCTCGCCCTGGTGTTGTTGTGTTTGTGTTTATATTGTATTACACGGTGTATTATAATCATGGCCCGTGTTGTTAGCGGTATTCAAAAGTCCAGGACTATGGCTTCTTTGTTGATTGCTGTGGCTCTTTTGGGCAGCTTTGCTGTTTTGCATGTCATGGCAATGGGAACTTTGTCACCTTCCCATCATATTGCTAAACCATTTTCTCTTAGCGCATGGGCTTTGACTGGAAGTGGATCAATTGGCACGGATTATATCGAGCTTACTCCTCAAGTTCCCAATCGCATTGGTGGTATTTGGTCCAAGGAGCCTTTGAACTTTCAGAATTGGGAAGTAGAATTTCCCTTCAGAGCACATCCTGGTGGTCAAGGACTCGCGTTTTGGTACTCGAAGGACGTCAGGAGAGAAGGGGAGGTCTTTGGAAATAACAACCATTGGGACGGCCTCGGAATCTTTTTCGTAGGTAGAGGTGAGGGAGGACGAAGTTCTATTCAGGGAGTTCTAAATGATGGAACAATCGGTTACGACTTGAACACTTTTGGAAAAGGCCAAACCTTTGGGTCATGCGATGCTGATTTTCTTACTCCGTTTGGTGATGAAGACTTTACTGTTGTGAACATCCAATATGTTGGCAAAACCATCATTGTGTCTTACCGCGCTCCCAAAGCCGATAAGTTTGTTGAATGCCTGCGATTGGAAAAGGTTAACTTGCCTACACAGTATTCTCTAGGAATAAGTGCTAGAAATTCCCCTGGGGAGGCCACCAAGCACGAGATTTCTTACATCAAGACTTTTGATTTAGGGGACGACGCTTTTGCTCCTAGCGTGGGTTCGGTTAAGTTATCTTCAGAGACTACCGGGAGCAATGAATTCTCGCGGACGAAAGAGAACACTGCCAGTACAGAAAGTGTAAACACTCCAAATTCGGCTGCTACAGGAAGCGCCGGTGCTTCGTTGGGTGATATTAGTACTCTTTTGGAAAAGGTTATCCAGGATAAAATTCAGCCTCAATTGGATAAAGTTTTGAATGCGCGTTTGTCTGATACGGCATCATCGGAAACTAAAGTAGACAATACCGAAGTATTAAACAAATTAAGTGAAATTTCTGGACAAGTTAATAACCTGAAGTCTTCTCTTGATGAACTGAAATACAAAGTGTCAGCGATGGAGTCGCAAGACAAGGCGGGAAGCTCAGGGGTGAACGGGCAATTGAGCTCTCTTCGCTCATCAATTGAATCGCAACTCAAGTATCTCGAAGATACCAAACGTGCTTCAGATGTTCTATCGAGGAAGTTTGACGGGTTCCCTGCTCAGGTGTCCAGTGTCTTCCACGCAAGCAAGGCAAATGAGAGTGATGGGTCACTCCTTTACGCCATAGGATTGTTCCTTGTTGTCTGCGTTATTGGATACGGGGTCTATGCTGTGAAGCAAAGAAGCGACAATGATCCCCGCAAGTTTTACTAGAGTCCCGAATCTCGAAAAGCGTTTATTTTCCTTCTTTGTTCGCACATAAATACCCTTTAAAATTTTAATGAGACGAAAGCATTTTGTTTTTGGGGGATTTTTTTTCAATATATGTATCACATCTGGCATAAAACTTAAATAAAACATATATGTAGCACAGAGAAGGCTATTGGGTGTAGCATTACTTTTTGTTTATTAATTTAATCTCTTCATTCACTGTAGAAGATGCATCATATTTTCGGCGGTATTGTGTCATAGATTGAGAATTCTTCAACCATGTAGACTATTGTCACCAAAGGACAAGAAATGATGTAAATTTTAGTAAATCATCCACAATAGGTGAATGAAAACAACCAAAGGCTTTTTTCTACTTACCCATACTTCGCATACTTCACACAGGCTTTCCTGATACTCTACAACCCGTACAATGTTCTTCTGGAATCGAAACACCTCACTATGAAGCTCCTCAATAGCCAGCTGTACATCGTTGACCAGTTCCGGAAGGCCTTTATCCTCACTTGTGCCCACCCCCTCCATCAGACTGATCTACTTTACTATATTATGATTCCAAACCTGAATTCTTAACCTTCAATCAATGCTAGTATCTTAGACATTGCCTATTGTTTCCAACTACTAGAACTCACTCGTACAGAAACCATAAATTCACAAACAGGGAGAGAATCCAAAAGCGCATTTTTTTAAAAAAATAAAAGGACTGCAAAACTCAAAAGTCCCGCGTCCCCCGACTCCCGAGTCCCGACTCCCCTGGGGGCTGGGGGCCGTCAAAAAAAAAAGGAACAAAAAAAGGTGAAGAAAAAGAAGTACAATAAGAGGAGCGAGCACTGCATTTTTGAAATTTTTGCCATCATGATCCAAGCCAGGGCCGCCCCTCAGGGGACTCGCTGCTTCCCGTTTATTATTGTTTAGTGGTTTCTATTTCCTTTAGGCTTTTGATGTTTGGGCTTAACTGATTGAGAGGAGATTAGCTAACTGTTCATTGAGTTTGAGGATATACATATATATAGGGGAGGCTATGGTTACCTCACTCCAAGAAGGGTCCTCTCCTCTGGAGGAATCATGTGATTCGTACAGAACCCCCCAAGGCTCCCCGGTCAAAACCAACGCATACAGACATTATATTTCGCATTCTCCGTATGCATCGGAAAGGAGAGAGCGAATTATGCACTTTAGGGAAAGATCCAGGTCTTTGAATAGCACGCCCCTTTCACGTTCTGTGTCCCGGGGACTAGGAGGAAGTCGGTCTCGTTCGCTCCAATCCAAATGTCAAGGGACTTGGGAAGAACTATTGTTCGTTGGAGGTTCTGTTGGGTCGTCAAAAGCTACCAAGGAAAAATTGGACTGCGGAGAGTTTTCGGCGTATAGTAACTTTTGCAAACTCTTGAGCAAAGGAAAAGAAGTCACAAATCAGCTTCAAAGCTTACTGGCCAATCCTTCAGCAGATCTTCTCGAGGGTGATCAAATTGAGCACGTTTTGGGGAGTGACGCTGTTTGCTCAACTCAGGCCCAGCTCCTTCACAGACTCCAAGGCCTATTTGTTAAGCAACAAAAAATCAATGAAGCTAACATGCAGCTTAATCAAATTAACTATGTAATTAACATGTCAAATGTTGTTAGGCACAGAGAAATTGCAAACTTAGCGGAAAAGGGTAAAAAGGCCATCGAGTGGCTAAATCAACATGCTAGCCACCAGCAACGTAAAATCAAATCATTGAAAAATACCGTACAAACTCTGCAGGAAAATGCTGCGAGTCAGTCTGCCCGCACTAGTAGAGTTGAGAAAGCCCTGAAGGAGGGAAGGGAGCTTCTAGAAGCTTGTATCCTCCAGTACAAGGCGGATTCCGAGCATCAGCGTGCTCTTTTTGCTCAGCAAGAGGCAAATATTCAGACCTTAATGAAAGGAAAGCTAAAGTGGGACTTGCTGTTAAATGTAGCTGTTCTTTCTTCTGCCTTTTTCTGCGTCAACTCTTTCTTTGTGGACTTTCCAATAGGTCTGATTTGCAAACTCCTTTGCTTTCCATTGAGAGCAAATTCAATGAAAAGGACTAGGGCAATCTATTCTTCTAAATTATTTATTAAAGGGATTTTAGGACTAGTGCTTGTTAGGCAAATGAAGTTACAGCTCTTCCGGGTGGGGCTACTGCAGGAGAACTATTGTGGTATTGAAAAGGGATGGGGAAAAGCGAAAATTGTCGAAATGATGGCCCGGTGGTTGGAAGAAAAGAATGTCTTAGTAAGTTCTTTAGGTGCTCAATTTGCTCGAAAGCTCAAGACCGGTGTGAGAGCTATTGTGAATGAGCCTTCTATCGATAAGGTTGCCTGACTGTCATGACATTTGGGAGTAGAAGTTTTATTTATTACAGTGCAACTAGCTTTCTTTTATGTACAGTACGAAATAAAAGGGTACGTATAAGGAGAAACTTAAAAGAGGTTATAGCTTAAGGAGGAGGAAGTACCAGGAGGGTATTTGGTTATTTCGTGTCGTGGAAGAGTAGCAAAGGATATTTTCGACCCAAAATTCCCCGTTCCAATAAACTTCCGACAAGTCTCATAGCTAGCTTTGATTAAAGAGTTTTCTTCCTCTTCCTCATATGTTACTTTAAGCCCCCCTGTTGTGTCCCGCTTCAAGAGTTTTCTCTGAGGCTTTTCAACAGTAGCGGGGGTGGGTGGAGGTGCAGCAGTAGCACAAGAAACATGCTTTTCCTTAAACACAGCCACTGGCCGTTTTCGTAAAACTTCCCTAGGTGTAGTCAACGTCGAATCTTTGGTAGTCTTTCCCTGTGCCATTGATGTGTAAACCTTTTCTTCATTCCCATACACATTTTCTTTATCTTCCTCAAATGTGGGGCTACACGTGCTATGGCTGCTGTTAAGAGAAGTGCTTCCCGTTGCTTGTTGAAGTGGTTTCCCAACCAGATGCAACTCTCCAACGACATTATCGTTTACATTTTCCTTATTGAAGTGGACTCGCTCCATAAGCATATTCTCTCCAGCTTGACTCATCCTGATTCTGATTCTACGATACAGTATCAACTACAAGTGCTTTTTGCTGCCAATTTTATTGCCGCTCGCCCGCAGTTTCTCGCTTTTTGATAAGTCTGAATAAAAACCACCAGGATATGAATATCAATTGAAATCGGGGCATAAAAAAACAACATATAAATCCAAATCCCTTGAGAATTGCAAATCAAAAAAAAAAAAGAAAAGAAAAAACGAAAAAAACGAAAAA
>PDIM01000041.1:46329-57351 GCA_002811675.1 Ichthyosporea sp. XGB-2017a | reverse complement strand
AAAAAAACAACATATAAATCCAAATCCCTTGAGAATTGCAAATCAAAAAAAAAAAAGAAACGAAGAAACGAAAAAAACGAAAAAAACGAAAAACAAAAACCAAAAGATAAAAAACCAAAAGATAAAAAAAAAAAGAAAAAGAAGTTCGCAAAACTCTGATTTTTATAAAAAATAAAAAATATAAATCAGGCATGAACCGGTGGCCAAATTATCAAATCCCCGTTATTTTATAGGAATAAAAAAATAGATGCACTCAACATCAAAAAAATAATTCCCGCCAAAAAATTACAAACACAAAAAAGGGCGGGAAAACAACCCTAATCCCCCCAATCCATTGCCCAAATGAATCAAGACATCCAGTAAAGGAAGGCAAGCCGCGGAGGAAGACCCAGCTAGCCCAAAATGTTGTTGTCTTTATTGAAACACCAGCGGCCCCCACCCAAACCCTTCGACATGCCCACGTTACAGCGGCGGGTGAAGCACTCAAATTGACTGCTTGACTGGTGTTGTTGTTGGTGGGTGAGGATTTCAGTGTTGGTGTAGTTGATTCACAGGAGTCACCGTTAATTCCCGCCTTTTTTTGTATTTGCAGTTTTCCCGCCAAATATTTCTGCTTTCACTTCATCGGATTTCACATTATAAAGCACGAACTACGGAAATTACGACTTGCGAGGGGAAATTGCAAAATTAGCTTTTGTCGTCGAGTTTATCCCTTGGAGTTTATAGTTGTATCATGTACGGTACGAAACCCTTCTTCTTTGCTTACTGTGTTTCTTTATTGACATGTGATGGCTATTCACCGACCATTTAAAGCCTTTCGCTACCTTTCTTCAGCTTCAAAAAGCTGGCGATGAATAACGCCTCTTTGTCTTTTGAGGAGATATGATGTATTCAGCAACGCTAACCTTTCGCCAGCCAAAAAATGACTGCCCCAGGTGCTTAAGGCGACAAAACTCTTCAGCAAACATTATCTTCTTCTCGAAGATTTCACTTTCGATGATCGCGGCTTCTGACCACTTCGCGAGAACTTTTGAAGCAATCTTTCTGTTCCTCTCGACAGCAAAAGAGGCCCCTTTGTAGTTATTGGAGTATTCAGTTTTCCACTTTTGAAAAGCCCTTTTCCGCCTATTTCTGTTCATGATTCGAATATTCTTTTCATAAAGCTCTTCAATATAGATCATCTTACTTTTCCACACCTGAAAGGCAGAATTTAAGCGGTGAGACACCTCAAAATAATCAGCTACCTGGCAACCAATAGCCCTTTTTTTCCATGCTGCAAAGCTCCGCTTCATAATAGTTCCTCGAATAAGCTCATCTACCTTCTTTTCTCTTTCAACCACAGCTTTCTTTGAAGTGTGAACTCTCATTTTCCAGTCTCGAATCGTTCTATATAACAACTGGTGCCTCCTAAATTCGTGCACAAGTAGATTCTCTTTCTCACTAAAGTGAAACTTGTGAGCCCACGCATAGAAATATCTAGTTTTGTCTAGGGACGCTTTTTTGGCATAGATCCACTTGTCGAAGGCAATCTCAAGGGAATTCTGTTTCGAAAAGGCAATGGCTTTCACGACTTTGAGCCTTTTCTCTCTTCTTTTAGTAATGTACTTAGACCACATTTTTAGGTATTTACGTTTTGTCGTCGTCTCTGCCCATGCTCGAAAATGGATAGTAAGGTTCATAGACGAATTTCGCTTTGCAACAGTTTCAAAAATTTCATTTCTTCTCACTTTTGTCAACTTAGTGTACTCAAACCACGCATTCAAAGTCAATCTTTTCTTTGCTAGAAATTTAGATTTCCCCATATTGGCGGCCCTTGCTTCCCTTTGCCGAGCGTTTAGTGTCTGGGTTAGCCATGCTTTCAGTGCAATAAGCTTCGCGGCTTTGTTGCTATGATCAATTGCTTTTAGCGTAAGAAGGGCTAGTCTTTTTCTCGTTTTTACAACATTCCGCCACTCCTTCAGATAATGGGAAAGGTACAGTTTGCGCAGCCCTTTTATGAACACGAGAACGTGGTTAAAATGACGCTTTTGGTCTGTTATGTAACACGCCCAACTTACAAAGCATTTAGAAACTGTTGCACCTTCCCAATGCAAGACAGACTGCGCCATTTTTTTTCGATATAGATTTTCCTCGTCTACAATTCTTCGCCATTTACCAATGCACTTCATTTTCAAATCTTTCGATTTACCATCAAGCAATTCTTGAGCCTTCACTCTTGCCGTCTTTGCATTTTGAACATTTGTTTTCAGCTTATTGAAGCATCGCCTCTCAACAGAGACCCAATGACTCATGCATAAGCTCGCCGCTTTCATTCGCGTTTCCTTTTCGAGTGAAACATTATGCCTAAGCGCCTCAAAGCAATTAGTGATCGTTGAGTGCTTCCAAAAATTGATGGCTTTCTGTATTATTTTCTTCTTTTGAATACGTATATCCACAAACTCCAACCAAGATCCAAATGCCTTGGCCATTGACCTTTGGCTCCAGCAAGCGATAGCTTTTGCAACTTTGAGCTCCCTATTTCTTTCTTGAATAATTCGTTCAGATTTTATCTTGCTCGCAGAGAGCTCCCACTTCTTAAACAATTGGCGTAGAAATAATCGGTTGTATTTTTTAAGGCGCTCTTCTTCATATTCCCTTCTCCCTCTTCTATACAGAATAAATTCTTTCCACCTTTCCATTGCCCATTTAGGTCTAAAATTATCATTAATCGTAGAGAATGTCTGCATAATTGAAACCCGTCGTCGTTTGTATTTCTTGACATTCATCCTGAAACCAGCAAGAGCTTTTTTCATTCTGTATCTCTCTATAGACGCACTAAAATGGTTGAGTTTTATCTCATTCACTGTCTGCGTATAGCTGCGCCACATTTGAAATGTTTTAAAAAGTGTTCCATTTAACCAATACATCAATGCCTGCTTAGCTTTTTGTTCTGCAGTTCTTTTGCTCACCATTTGAGCTAACCACTTCTCCCAGGCTGAGCGACACTTTGTTATCAGTTTTTGGCAATAGAAGACATAGGCACGCTCTAAAAGGTCTCTCTTTTTCTGGGCAACGTCCTTGAATTGCTTTAGAGCGGAAAAGCATTTAAATAGTAAGTCTTCTCGATGATACTTAATGGCTATACCAAACTGATGCCTTGTATGTATTCTTTCCTGGGCATTTAATTTCAAAACATTAAAGCATACTTTTTCTGTTTTGCGGACCCAAAATACCATAACCGTTCTCAACAATCCATCTTGCTCCAACTTGTTGCTATATTTTTTGGCCCACAGATAGAAATATCTGTGTATGAGATTTTCTCTGCAAACATTTCGTGCTTTGATAGAATTTTGCTCATACGTCAACTCTCTGCGAGCGTACTCTTTCCATGCAAAGGTAACTTTAAGAAGGAGGCTTTCTCTATAGAAATCCTCCGCCTTCTCTTCATTTGTCTTTAATGTAAGTCTTTCGTGGGTCCAGTCAGCCCATGTGATAAAAGCTTTGCTTAGAGTTCTATTTTTCCAAAAGCTTGTTATTCTACGGAGCAATTCCTTTTGTCTCTTCTCTTCAGCTACCCACTCTTTCCAAGAGTACAGAGACGCAAGGAGAATTTTGTTTGTCCAGCATTTAACAGCTCGGCCAAGGACCCGCTTCTTCTCTTTCTTCCTATATGTCCACTCCGACCAATATTCAAAGAAAAACACTACTTTCTTATGCCTCCACATATTTACGCATTTTTCTAACAAATATTTTTGTCTCATTTCTTCATGAGTCCACTCTCTCCAGATATGAAAGGAAGAGCTCAATTCCCTGTACTTCCAATACTGAATCACCCGTGCCAGTTTGTTAGCCTCAGATCGTTTGTTCGAGGTCCATTCTACCCACACTTGGAAATACAGTTGCAGTTCTTTGTTTTTCCAATGTTGAATTGCATTTGCCAATATGCTCTTTTGGGACTTTTCCTCTAGCGTCCACCGCTTCCATTGCTCAAAAGAAAATTCAAGTCTCGTGGTCTTCCAGTGGGAAACAGCTTTAGCAATTATCTGCTTTTCTTTAATTGATTCCTGAGAAAATTCTCTCCATGAAGTGAAACATGAATAATATGTCTTATTTCGACAAAAATGAACGGCTTTAGAAAGAACTTGCTTTTGCCTTTTTTCTTCTTTTGTCCATTCAGCCCAATTTTCAAAACACACGCAAAGTTCTCTGTTTCGAAAATAATTGATACTTTTGTTTAACAGTATTCGTTTTTCTTTGTGTTTACCAGCCCATGAACGCCATTCACTGAAAAACAAGGACAGTTTGTTATACTTCCATAACGTTAAGGCGTTCGTAATTTTTTCTCTGTTAGTTTTGTGTTCTACAATCCATTCTTTCCAAACATTAAAACTTTGATAAAGATGTCGATGTCTCCAAAAGTCCAAAGTACTTTTTAGAAGCAGCCTTTGTCGTTTTTCTTCAGATGCCCAATCACGCCATGCATAGAAGCAGCGAGATAGCGACTTAAGAAACGCAAAGTTACCAATCCATCTAAGCTTTTCTCGCTTTTCTTTTTTGTACTTAACCCACACCCTCCACTTAGCAAAAGACTTTGTCATGCTTCCGTTTGTCCACCACTCAATTGCGCTTGCCGAGAAAACCTCAATTCGCTTTTTATCTTCAACATATTTCCTCCATTTCAAAAAGAATTGGTAAAGTTCTGAATTTTTCCAGTAATTCATAGCTTTGGTGACCTTTTCTCTAAACTCTATTTCCTCTTTGGTCCATTCCCTCCAGGTGTAAAATGCATGTGACATTTCTTTGTCTCGGAAAAAATTCAGAGCCCTCAACGAAATTTCTTTTGACCGCTTTTCATTTTTGACCCATTCTTTCCATACGTCAAAGCAACTTTGAAGTTTTCGCTCCCTCCATATGTCCAAAACCATTCGCAAAGTTACCTTTTGATGCTTTTCTTCTTCTACCCACTCTTTCCAGATGTAGAAGCATGAAGAAAGCTCTTTGTTTTTGAAAAAGTTAACGCCCTTCTCTAAAAGTTTTCTTTTACGAAAGTTGTTTTGGGCCCATTCTTTCCAAATATCAAAACAATCTTGCAATGATCTATACTTCCACATTTGAACAGCATTTTTCAATTTCCTCTGTACGTCTTTTTCTTCTTGAACCCATTCACGCCAGGAGTAAAAGGCATCAGCCAAGGTCTGGGATTTAAAATAATTCAATGCCTTCGAAAGTAGAATACGTTTTCGTTTCTTCGTGCTAGTCCATTCTCTCCATCCTGCAAATGCTTGGCTGAGTTTCGAATATTTCCACATATTGAGAGCTTTCAAACAGATATCCTTTATGCGCTTTTCTTCTTCAATCCATTCACGCCAAGAGTAAAAGGCATCAGCCAAGGTCTGGAATTTAAAATAGTTCAACGCCTTCGAAAGTAGCATACGTTTTCGCTTCTTCGCTTCGGTCCACTCTTTCCACTCTGCAAACGCTTGGCCGAGTTTCGAATACTTCCACATTTCAAGAGCTTTCAAACAGATATCCTTTATGCGCTTTTCTTCTTCAACCCAATCAAGCCAAGAGTAAAAGGCGTCAGACAATTCTTTGTTCCTGAAATAGTTTACAGCTTTGTTCATCAGTATACGCTTGTTTTTCCTGCCTTCAACCCAATTTACCCACCAGTTAAAGAAATATTGAAGTTTGGAGTTTTTCCAATGCTCGATGGCATGCAGACTATTTTCCCTGACGATCTTTTCATCTTCTGTCCATTCTCTCCATTGGTGAAAACATTCAGATAGCTCTTTGTATTTCCAATGCTGTATTGCTCGCTGAATAATGCGCTTTTCACGCTTCCGTTCCAGAACCCAATTTCGCCAAATTGAGAAACATTCTGTGAGCTCCTTGGACTTCCACCAGTTAATAGATTTTCTCAGCGCTTTTTTCTTGAGTTTCTCATCATTTTTCCACTCCCTCCAGCCTTGAAAGCATTGACTCAGTTTCCCGAACTTCCAATGCTGAACGGCGTTTCGAATAAGCTTTCTGTTTCGCTTCTGTATACCCACCCAGTCCCTGAGAGCTTGAAAGCATATACTCAGTTCCCTTCTACACCACATATTTACCGCCTTTCTAGTGATTGCTTTGTGCCTTTTACACATTTGAACATACTCTAACCACGCATTAAAGCACATCCTCTCCGATGTATCTCTCCATTGCCCAATAGCCACGCCCATAAGCTTTGTTTCCCTAGATGCCCATTCTATTTGATTCTGCCAGCGCGAAAAGTATGGGCGCATATGAGAATACTTGTAAAAGATGGACGCCATGCGCTCCATTATTTCAACCTTTTGCTGAAGTCTCTCCTCATCCATTGGAGCGCCTCTTGTTGAAAGACTGCTATCAGCATTCACAAATATAGAGCCACCACTAAAATAGCCACTTTCGTTGTAATAAGGGCTTGTCTGAAAGGAAGGAGAAAAGTTAGTTTTTACATGATCTGGGCTCGATAATTGTTTAATTGGAAATAAAGCCGTCTCGGGAGCCTTGTCGACGTAGTGAAAATTTCTGCTGCTTGGATCTATGTGAAGGGCAAATTTTTTTGTCCCTGTTACCATATTGTTAGAGTGAAAAGAATTCCATTCATTTATCAAGTCAGATAATTCCCCAAAATAGCTCGAATGGTATTCTTCGGATATACCTTCGCGACTCATTACTTCGGAAAATGCACGAACAAATGTAACTGCATTAACATCAGGGCATGGATCTGTAACCATCTCTATTTCATATATGTACATTACTATTTCAAGGACACTATTCTTTAATGACCTAAAGGGTCGCAGGGTCGTAGGGATTACAGCGTTTTTCTTTTCGGGATGCACCTGTTCTTCTTTACTTTCCCTTTGAGGAGTAGTGATTTTTCTATCATCGTGGTCCTTTGCAATTATTTGCTTTACCACTTTATATTTTCCAGAAGCATCTCTTTTGTATGTAATTTTTTCGTGCTTCTCACTTGAGACTGACATAAAACCTCTTCTCTTGCTGTTTCTGGGACTTGAAGTAGTTGGTTTTGATCCCTTTCCGCGAGCCACGGATGATTCTTTTGTTACAAAAGGAACAGATTGTTCCTCAACTATATCTGCAAAGCTTCTTTCATTATCCAGTCTGTACCCCGAAATTCCACTATTTGATAAAGTTAAAAGGTCTTCTGAACTTCCTTCAATTCCAAGCCTTGAAGTTGCACTCCTATGTAATAGGTTTTGGTCAACCCAAGCTTCAAAATCCACTTTTGCGTGTGTTCTTTTAAGGTCGTGATATTTTTGACTTAACTCCACTAAATCGTTGTATCCAATATTGGCTGTTTCCAAATCCCTTTCCCTGGGGTTCACAACAGGACCAAATAGGTCCCGTCTGTATTCCATGGCTTGTTTCGCCCCACTCTTTTCACCAAAAAATTTAAGCAGAAAAAAGAAAAGGTCAAATTCTTACAGTCACCCCCCGAAGCTCATTTCTGCTTCGCCAAACAACCAAAAAAGAGGGGCCAGCAGTGGGTGAAGGCTTTTTCTAATCTGGGTGAGGTTTTGCTGTTAATCAGAGAGGTGTGAAGAAGACAGACTTCAATAGGGACTGATAGATATATCGCCTTGAAGAGGTGTGGAATGAATGGTGTGAATGAATTATTGCACCGCTATAATATCTATCTATCTCCACTAAATAGCTATCGATCCCATTTCCTTGGCAACTATACCCTAACCCTGGATAGACAACCGCGCCCTGTTTCAGCCGGAGTCTGGACGAGGAGGCGCCGCTGCTGATCCATCAGGAGGGACGGGATGAATTTTGGCCGAGTGGTCTGGGGCCCGGGGGGCGGGGGGGGGTTTCTTTGTTTCTTTTTTGTTTTTTCCTTCTTCCTTGTGTGTCTGCCTGTGCCTGTGGAGTGTGTGGCTGACTGTTCATTGCGAGTTGCGAGTTGAAATACTTTCTGGTTCTTTGAAATTTTGAAGATTTGGGAGTTTTGTGTGTTGCCTTGTTGCTTCTCAAGTGGAGAAAAGGAAACAAAGAAAAAAAGAAAGCAAGACTTTGGGCAAAAAAGAATTACAATGAGTAGCAGAGGAAATCGTTTTGGTGGTCGAGGAGGAGGGGCAAGTGGACGGGGTAGTGGGAGGGGAGGCCGTGGAGGCCGTGGTGGACGAAAAGGTAGTGACGGGGAAGCGAGAAATGTAGTCATTTCTAGCCAAACGAGTAAATCTTTAAGTCAACGGTATGTATATGATTGAAAAGGGATTGATTCAGTTCAAGAGACGTGGACGAAGAAACGAGGAGGAGTGTATGCTGCAAACGTAGAGATTTGTATCTAGTGTCTCGCGCATTTCTTTCTTTTTTCTTCTTTGTGAGGCTGCCTTTGTTTGAAATAATACATTTTTGGATTGGCTGCAACAACGCCAAGTGTATTTGGAAAAAAGAAGGAAATTGTAGAACAATAGAGACTTTGGATGGCTGACGTGTTATTACAATGACAAGGTGCCCCGCAGTGAAGGGAAAGAGCATCTGGAAAAGAGCTAATGTGCTTTGGCTTCCTTGCAAAGCTTAAGGGTACTTCTGCTGTTAGTACGACCATTGCTAAGGTGACGCTATCTCAAAGAGCTGAAGACGAGGATTGCTGTATTATACTCTGGCTATCGTCATTGCTCAATTATATATTCCTCCTCTACTATTTTTTTATCTTCTGTTCATATTGTGTGTGTATTTGACACTTTTTAATAATTAATGTTTCCTTTTTTGAATGACCATCAGATTTCAGGAATTGTCGAAAACCCAAAGACCAGCCCGTGGTGGTGGAAATAGCGGCGCGAGTCGAAGAGTGGCTGCCGGAAAAGAAGCACGGGCTGCGGCGTCTAACAAACGATTTAGCAATGCTATGGCTAGGCGAACTGGTGGTGCTGTTGATACGAAAATGAAAGATGGGAGTAAAAAAAAAGATCAGGGAGGCAAGAAGAAAACTAAAGCCCAGAGTTCCATTCGAGGAAAGGGTCCTCGAGGAGCTATGCGTGGAAGAGGGCGAGGGCGAGGAGGAGTGAAGCGAGTGAGTGTGACAAAGGAAGATTTGGATAAAGAATTGGATGATTATATGATGAAGGATCCAGAAGTGGCGAAAAAGAAATTAGATGCCGAATTGGAGGCTATGGTGGCTCAAAAGTAGTGAGATAACATGTCGTTACTTGCTGTGACGAAAAGATATACAATTCATTTATTAGCACAATAAACCGCTATACTATTTCGATGGTAAGGAGATTTCGGCAGCGTGTTTAAGTTTCAGTTTCTTTTCCGGTGGTAGAGCGACAGTGAAATTTGATGTAGGGTTGTTTGATAAACGTCGCTTAATGTCTTCAAGGAATTTCATTACCGATTTTACATTAGCAGCAGGTTTTTGAATACCATCTATATCGATGCCTTCAAAAGCTTTCAAAACAGCAGTAACAAGTCTCTCGCATTCTTTTTCAAATTCGCGAGCTTCTTGCTCCAAAATATTTTTCCTATCTCTGGTTGCAACAAGCTGTTTGGCAACGTCATCTCTTTTAGCTGTAGCCTGTGCCTTTAGATTTAATAGTTTCTTTTCTTCAATAAGAATTTTTTTCATTTTTGCTTGTTCTTCTACTCAAACAATATTAAAAGCCAAAAAATACCATTAATTGATATGAACCTCGAACATTACGGAAAGCAAAAATAAACACAAAAAATTAACATACCTTTGAAATGCTCTTGGAATTCTTTGGTAAAAATCTCGACAGGTAGTGATGGTAGCGCAAGATGTGGTCCGGCGCTGCCCCAAGACTGCCTGGAAGGTCCATTTAATGAATCATTATTGTTGTCAACAACGGTATACAATGATGATAATTGATCGTGTGCGTGGGTATTCGTCGCTGATTCAATTGTTCTCATTTCCCTTCCCAAATCAGTAGAAAGCTGAGCTGTATTGTCTTTCACCGACAATTCTTCTTTCCCATGCGCCTTTAAGATAAAAGGTCTTCTTTGATCAGCATCCATCGCTGTCCAGTCTTTCGAAAACGTTTCCAGGTCTTTTTCGTTCGCAATGCCTCCCATAAGGTCTTTCTCTCTAGATTTACAATATATATTAAACGCTAAAGGGCCCCCAACGCGCATTTCCAGCTCCCCTTCAGGCTGTGAATACCGATTTTTTCCATTTTCAGTGTCATACTCAATTGCTTCCCCTGTGTCCACGTCTCCAGTTTCGCCATTTAGCGTTGCAGGGCTATCAGTTTCCACAATAGTTGACTCTTCAGGAACAGAATTCGAGTCCTCCTCACTTTCAGAATATACCTGTCCTGAATGGCTCATTTTAAAATCAGAAGGGCTTAGCATTCCATTCTCACTTACATAAGAATCATCAGAGCCTGAAATATCATCATCATCTTCCATATCTTCCGCACCAGGTTCAAAATCTCCGTCATCAGAGTCCGAAGGCAATTCTTCACCCCCTAAAACGGCCATCAAATCAGGAGACGCCTCTTTCACATATTGCTCTTGCTCAGCGAAAGTTCCCGAAGCGTTGGCCTTCAGTTTTTTTTCCTCATTTGCCCCTGTACTATCAGCAACAGCCCCCGGCATCGAAGGCTTTCCACAGCCTTCTGCCTCCTCGACGTCTCCCGATGTTGCTGGATATTTTGGTGAGCCTGAGGCCATCATTTCCCTAAAAGCACCACTACTACTCAAAAACGAGAATGGAATTAAATCCTACACCCGAGCTTATCCCACCTTCCCTTCAACAATATATATACTAAGGCGGTAAATCACAATAACGTTTGTTTAAATCAGCACATTCGTACAAATAAAACAAACCAAAAATATTATAAAACTCTTGAAAGTTGCTGAATTTCACCCACCACACCAGAGTGTACAAAGCAAAGGAATTTTCTCTTTCTCTAAAAGGGCCACCAAAGCAACTTTACAAAACAAAGCCACAAAAAAAAAGAAACGCCAAACCAAACTAAACAAATCTCTAATCTAATCTAACAAAAAAAAAAAAAAGAAAAAATAAAAAAA
>PDIM01000041.1:21509-45335 GCA_002811675.1 Ichthyosporea sp. XGB-2017a | reverse complement strand
AAAAAAACAAAAAAAAAAAAAAAAAAACAAAAAAAAAAAAAAAAAAAAAAAAAAAAAAAAGAAAAAATTGAAAAAAAGCAAAAAAAACTCGAAAAAAGAAAAAAGCAATTTACAATAGATATGTTATTATGGAATTGTGCGGTAGTGGACATTCCTATAACATTTGGTTTATTGTTGTACTGCCACTCTCCCTCTCAGAAGCTTTTCGTCCAAGAATCATAGGCCACTCTAAGTGTTGGGGACGCTCTAGACTCCATGTACTATGACACAAAGCTTTAAAGACATGCTCATGCCATGGAGAAAGTGCCACGGGGAAACCGCCATCTTTGGAAATATTGTCTTTCCATAGCAGCTTCACTGAGACACACTCTCCATGGCAGTCAAGCAATTAATTGCCTATTGGGGGCTCATTGACGCAAGTGAAAGTTCATCACCCTATACATACAGAAAGATGAAGATTATACATTGGGTAAATAGACTGAAGAACAACAAATAATATCAACAATGAATTGTCTTTACTTCTTTGAAAAAGACACACATGGTCAAGAGCATGTCTTTGGTACCAAGTAAATTGATAATATCGCAATCCAGTTTAGCTCTAATAACAACCGGCGCTAGTAGGCACCATGTTATCAAGTAGATAAAGGTTGCTTGAAAATAAACTGCCACAGATAGGGCACAGAAAGAAAACTTACCATATGTTCTGATGGAATAACTCGGGTGGTTTGCCACGTGTGGAGTTGTGTGCAAGCCGTTGCTTCACTTCAAGAGGCTAGATAGATTGTAAACAACAGTAGACTAATTATTAGCATCTTAAGCTTGAGGCCAAACAACAAAAGAACAACTGGTAGCAATCGAGCATGGAGAACTTCATCAGAGAAAAAGTTTATGGTAGCGGAGTTTTTACGTCAGCCAGAGCTGTGGAGCTTCAGCTACAGTGGAAACCACTTCGTAACATCCCTTCCCAGCCGTCGGACAAATGCCTGTTTTCATCATTGAAGTAATCCAGCATCTCTCAATCACAATACCAAATGTGAAACATGGCTTTACAACCAGAGACACATAGTACACACAAAAAAAAGGATACATACCCTTCCTTGTCTCCAAGACATGGAGCGGGTGGTGCTTGGCAAGACTTTGTTCAAAGACTGAAAGAAACTAGAATGGAAACAAAGAGACTCACATGTCCTCCCTTCCAAATCTAAATCACTACCACTCTCCTTAAATCCAAAGCCAACACACACACAAAGGGACCGAAAGAAGGACCCTCCCTCGTTATTTCAATTTATAGCCCCTCCGCCCCATAGTTCTCCACGAGGGACCCCCGCCCCCCACTCCCCACTCCTTGGCCCTTGCACCCGCCACGGCCGGCAAAGCCACATGACCATGATCATGCAGATGGCCACCTCCACCCCTAAACCTCTTTGACCACGTGACAGTCTCTGCTTGCCATCATGATGGATGGCTCTGCTGTGGAAGGACCCAAGGATTTGTTTGTTGTTGGTTCATACTGCACACATTTAGGGAGCAGGATTTAGCCTGAACAAGGGAGGGAAGCAGACTAGGAAGTGTATACTTTTAAAGAAGAGACCGGATTAGGGTGCAAAGAGAGGAATTAAGAAGCTGAAGGAAACGACGAACGTGATGATTCGGTTAAGTTGTGCGTCGTCTTCGAGGATTAGCAAGGGGTTGTTGTATAAGCACACTGTGCATGGGTTGGATGGTGCTGTGGTCAGTAGTTGTAGACTATGGCGGGAATCGCAACAGAGAAGAGGGTATTGTGAAAGTGCTGAGATTGCGTCTGTGCGAGGTCGGGCCAGTGCAGAGGCAACTGCCCGGTACTGCGAAAGAAAGCGTGTCCCTGTTTCCAGTGTGATGAGTCATGCCAGACTGGAACTAAGCAGTCTTGGGTTTGGGAGTTACAGAATTGGGAGTAATAATTCTGTGCACACTGATTCTCTTCGGGAAGCCTTGCGTACTGGCATCAATGTTATTGATACGTCTCCAAATTTCACTAACGGGGATTCTGAACACGCCATAGGGACCGTTTTGGAAGAATTAGTTTCTTCCAAAGAGTTAAAAAGAGAAGAATTGGTGCTAATGACGAAAGTGGGTTATGTTGAGGGAGTAATGATGCAAGATGTTA
This sequence comes from Ichthyosporea sp. XGB-2017a, assembly GCA_002811675.1. Taxonomy (NCBI): domain Eukaryota; class Ichthyosporea; order Dermocystida; genus Chromosphaera; species Chromosphaera perkinsii. Next base: position 43,189 of record PDIM01000041.1, on the reverse strand, counting down.
TGACATCCTTAGATGCCTTTGGTTCTGTGGCAAAATTAGCAGAGAACAGGCTGTATTGCTTGGACAAAAACTTTATTCACGAGTCTTTGGAAAGCTCGCTGATTCGATTAAATGTTGATCATGTGGATATCTTTTATATCAATAATCCAGAGCTGCTTCTCAGGGCCAGTGAAATCCTGGGCAATAATGCTAGAAAAGGCCCATTTTCCACAGAAGAGCTGTACACCGCTCTCACAGACGCTTTTGAGTTTCTTGAACAATGTGTTGCTGATGGTCGTATTGGCTGCTATGGCATAACTAGTGGGGCCTTCGGATCAAAAATTAAGTTGGATAAGATAGTGGAGATTGTCGAGGAGAGGTTTGGAGATAAGCACCATTTTAGAGCAATCCAATATCCTTTGAATGTGTTCGAAACTTCACTGATGGAAAGTGAAGAAAATGGGATTAAACTGATGGATTATGCAGCGGGAAAAGGGATCTCTCAGTTTATTAATCGTCCTCTGACTGCCATTGACAAGTCTAATGTCATCCGAAAATTGGCCGATTATCGGTTTGAGGACGGGGATAGAGAAAGATATCACTCATTGTTGGCTCGACATTTCGAAAAGGCCCTAAAGTACGAAGACAAAATGGCGTCCAAGTGCCAATCCTTGCCTATGGAAGTGCGCACGCAGGCACAGCAGCTTTCAGTAAATGCCCACGTTAGGGACAATGTTCAGCTTTTGAAATTTTATCTTCAAAAGGCCCTAGAGCCTTCAATTAAACTTATGGAACATTATTCAGACACTAGTATAGAGGATGATGACACCAAAAAATTAGTGAAAAACTACGGTCTGGAACTCCGGTTGCTTTTTAAAATGGCCCTGCAGGTCGCAGAAACACAATCAGCGAATGACAATGAAGAAATCAAGAGCCTGATTGATTCCGCTGTACCTGAACTGAAGAAAACTACTGGCCTTTCTGAAAAATGCACCCGTCTTCTTTTAACAACAAATGTCGATTGTGTTCTCGTTGGAATGCGAACCCCTGAATATGTATCGAAACTATACCGGGCATTTGTGCAAGAGGGTGACAGTCCCCTTGATGAGGCCTCCCTGAGCAAGGTCAGCGAGCTACTTAACCGTCGATACTAGAGAGCTACACAATGGTTCCACAAATAAAGGACTTGAGCGAAACACCTGTTTCAGCAACGCTCCTTGGTTTCAGAGGTCAGAGGAGCGTTGCCCCCTTTCGATTCCCCTTTCCTTCCTTCCAGCAGCGCCTGCTTCCATTTTTTGCTTTTTGTTTTATTTTTTTGCTTTTTGTTTTATTTTTTTGTTTTTGTTTTATTTTTGTTTTGCTTTTTTGTTGTTCTGGCTCTTGTAGTTTTCGTTTACTCCAGGGAGGGTGGTAAATTAGATGGAAAAGAGAATTTGGTACGGGTGAATTTTTTGCTACATAATAAAGGCAGCAAATAGAGATTGACATTGGGAACATGCCTTCAAGCACTGAGGATATGGATGGTAGGTGTGCTTTGGTATGTGGCGTGGTGCACGAATCTTAAGCTAAACGATAGTGTTGTGTTTGATATGTTATTAATAGATTTCGCTGAGCAAGCTGGAGAATACGTATGTGATGCTTTCGATGTGATTGATTTAAAGCTGATTTCGAAAGGAGATGAAGTAAGAGACGAATGTAACACATGGAATCCCGAGTTTACACACCAAGTTTATGGTGAAACCGAGCGCATTTTCGGGTACAAAGACTTGCTGATTAAGGTTAGTTGCATCTTTTAAAGACCTTAGATGGTAAAGAAGCTTTTAGCTAATATTTCCTGCATAATATTGGACTGAAATCGCGTATCTTTTGATAGCTCTACTACACCGCGGGAGGTCTTACACCATATCTGACACTGGAGTATGAAAAGAAAGTTGATCCAAAGCAAACGGATGGCATTGAAGCTGACAACTGCCTTCTAAATATATGCGAGATACTGCCAAAGGGATCGGAGAGTGTAAAAAGTGTTCCTTATTATAGCAACGAAGAAGAATTCATGAAGACTGCAGATGAAGAAAGGTTTAGCTTTCGGCCTATGGGGGAGCTTCGTGAAAGCTGGCCTGAAACTTCTACTCCAGATGGACCTGATTGCCAGTCATCCTTGGAATTATGGAAGGTAATTTTACTATCTTAGAGCTGCGCCTCTATGTTACTCTGTGTAACTTCAATGTTTATAGCTATTTATTTTTTCAATTGATATGTATGCTTGCAGAGCTCGCCTTCTACCCCAAGATTGAAAGAATATGTTGATAGGATATATCCATTTCTGTTGTGGCACATCGAATGTGCCTCGCCTATTGACCTTTCTGATGATCGATGGCTCGTTTACTTGGTGTAAGTGTATTGTCTATGGCCTCATTGCGATAAAGTTATTTGAGGGCTTTGTCCAAGATATTGACTTCTCCTTGTGGTCTTTGTGCGCACCAAAACACGTCTATAGGTTCAAAAAGAAGACTAGTCGCGATAGTGGGGAAGTAAAGAGCGAATATATATTTGCTGGATATGCTACAGTGTATCAGTACTATGCGTATCCAGAAATGATACGGCCCCGTATAAGGTGTATTTTGACTTGTAAATTGGCTTTAAGTGGTGGATGAAATACTAAAACATCTCTTTTTTTGATTTGTCTGCTGCAGTCAAGTGCTGATTTTACCTCCTTTCCAAAAGAAAGGCTTGTGCTGTAAGTAGCTGTATTGAATTGCTTTTTATTTGCTTCTTTTTGAGGAGGTTTTAACATTCTTTGATAGCTCGCGTTCTACAAGGAATCTATAACGATTTGCGTCCATTGAAAAATGTCCTGGATTTTACCGGTAAGTTTTTGGTGTATTGCACCACCTTTTGCTGTTGCGATGAGTCGTCTTCTAATGGAAACATTTTTGAAAAATTCTGGAACAGTTGAGGACCCTTCTCCAAACTTTACTCACGTCCGTGACTTCGTTGACACTCAAAATGCCCTCGCCCTTCCATTCTTCCATAATATCAAGAGTGGTGAGGTAGATATAAACTCTTTGCCGATGAAAGAAGTTGTTGCTGAGCTTCAGAAGAGTTTGAAATTGAACAAAACTCAATGCAGAAAAGTTTATGAAATTATCAAAATGAAATTCACGAATACAAGTGACCCGGAAAAGTATAAGACTTTTCGATTAGAGGTAAAAAAGAGACTGAATAGCATCTCGCATGATCGTATTTCCAAGCTGCAGAAGCCACCAGAAGAGAGACTTACAGAACTAGATCAAATGTATAAAAATACAGAAGAAGACTACCGAAGTGTTTTAAATAACTTGGCACTTTATGGCTCGAGTTAATTATTCAAGCTTGCTTTTCAGCACAAAAAACTGGTTCACATAATCTTACACGTAGCTCACAACCCATTCTTTGAAATAAACTTTAGTAGATGATTGATATCCAAACCATAGTGTTTGATGTGGGAACGCAATTTGTCGTCTAAAGGGTTTTTTACAATCTGTAACACCGTGAGGTCCAAGTCACCTTTAATTCAAGCATATGAAAAGTTTTAGATACATGCTACACAACAACAAAGGATGTCTTGACACTTACCAATGTCCTTTGGCAAATACTCGATTTCGTTGTCCGCAACATAAAGCTCTTTGAGTTTTGTTAAGGTCTTAATTGTTTTCGGAATGTGTGTAATGCTGTTACTTCTAACAGATAGCTATTCAAGCCAATATACATATTAGCACAAGAACTAACGTTTTTCTGGATATAAAAGAAACGGCTGAGCAACTTACAATCTCAAGGTTTACCAAGTTTCCCAGCTCGTCCGGAAGCACTTCAATTTTGTTGTCTGACAAATACAGCCGCTTTAAGGATGCTGATAAGCAAATTTCATTGAAATAAGAAACAAGGTTTTTTAATCTTAAAAGAAATGTACAAAACTGGATGTTGAGCTTACTGTTTGTGAAAAAATAAGACGGCAATTCTTTAATGCTATTCACGCTCAAATCAAGCGTGACTAAACAGGGAAGTCCTGAAAATCCCCTTGGGATCTCTGCGATTCTATTCATGCTATTGACAAAGAAGTATATTTTAGCTAACGAAACTGGCATTTTCTTCGCAGTAGTAGAAATAGCTTACCTTGCTTTAAGGACTGCGAGGTTAACAAGCTTGCTCATATTTTGTGGGAGATTTTCCACCTTATTGAAGCAAATATTCAAGAAAATCACTTTCCGAAGCTGAAACACCCATGGGTCAATACCTTTTCGAATTGGTCGAATATTAAATTAATTGGAAGATTTATTCATCTCTAACAGAGAAAGAAAGTGTTCTCTTACCTTTGAGCTTATTCAACGACGCATTTACTGCTGTGACATTCTCAATGATTGATTTCGCGCAATATTCATCTAATGCGTTCACTCGTTTTCTAGATAAATCCCATACTTGCCCTTCCCAAGCATCATTATAACTTGGAGTTATGCACTTGTCCAACTCTTTCCCCATAATTACAAAAATGCGCTAAAGAAAGAAGACTTAACTATAACCAAAAATCCAATTCAAATTCAAATCAATCTCCCGTTTACCAAATGGAGATTCCAATGTATGATAACTCAACCATTTTCCTTTTTGTCTTCCCATACCGCGGAACTGTCATGCCATCCAAGTAAAGTGGCCAAAGCAACAGTGCCCGAAATATAAACACCCACTGACCCCCAACATGGACAAATATAGAAATTGTTTGAGTTCCCAAGGGTGTGTTGTTGCAAATATTTTTAACGTGGTGCAAATATCTGGCACAAAGCCAAGAACCACGGTGTATACTGTATGGTGTGCTATTTTATTCAGTTTTTTCTTAAAATAATAAATACAAGGACAGTGATAATGAAAGGGAGAATATGCTTAGTGTTGCTTAAACCAGCCTCTAACTGTTTTCAAAAGAAAGTGGAACTTATGCTATACATTGGAATCTGAAGGATTTTGGCTCTCTCCAGAGAGTATTGACTGTCTTTTGAAGCTGACAGACTTTCCTGGCGTATCAGGGGAGACGGTGTCTGGTGAATCTCCATCTGAAACCTCTGTATCAGGAGGAATTGCTTCGGAGGGACGTCTAGAGGAGTGTTTCGATGATAATCTAGAACTAGATCTTGAAGTGCGTCGCGAAGGGTCTACCACATCTTCAAAGTCTTCGGATATGCTATTCTGGGCAGAAATAATCGACGTCCGCATTTTGGCCGCCTGTTCCAATTGGGAAGCAACATTTTCTGGGTGAAGGTTAGTTAAGTTTGCGAAGCTCACTTGGGAAAATAATTGAGATTTCAAGTCCAGATCTCTCACAGGATTGTATTCCTCTTCAGGTTTGGGGATATTTTTGTAAAGAGCAACGGCCACCCAATCAGAAAACATATTCAAATCAATATCATCTTGCCCAAATCCATCAAATGGATCATCCAAATCATCTTGCACATGCTGTAAGCACCCCAGAATAAAACAAAGTAGCGTCGCCATATAATATGCAGTCCATCTCCCTGAAGATCTTTCCCGCCCAACATACACAAAATATGGTGAAGCAATGACTGGTAGCAAATAAATGAGGATCTTTGTAAACGCCCGAAGGCTCCTCGGTGTTTGGTACTCCCGTATCACCCTTAGCTTTTCAAAGGCAAGGCACATTTGATGGTGATAATGAATCATACGCGTATTTAATGCCCACATGCCTTGTATGGACCCAGGGTTTCGTCGAATGATGTTAACTAGCTTACTCAACTTGCTAAAGCCGGTATAGATTCCCTGTAAAACTGGTTCCCGTTCTGGTTTTCTGTTTTCCGCAAGATAAACCTTAATTCTTCTAAATAACTCTCGAATTTCATAAAGGGCGTAATAGGAAAAGTCGCTGTCCACTTCGGCATCTGAATTCCATTCGCGAAACATAAAATACACTTCTATAGCGGAAGATTTAAACAGGGCAATATCTTCCAACGCTCGCTCTCTTCGGAGATAAGACGCGTTCAAGATAAAGGCCATTGGGAAAATCACGGTAGCGATAAAAAAACTGGGATGAATATCAATGAATATATCAAAATAATCACAGAGGAAAACACAGAGGCACGTAATTACAATCTGGACAATAACAACTCCAGAAATCCCCGCCAGAAACTCGAGTAACTCCTACGGGTATACACAATGGATTAATAACAACGAATTAGTACTCTTGTTGTATTACATTTCGTCCTTCTCTTCCAAATTCTTGGATCTGAAACTTAGAGGCAACTAAACAACAATAAAAAGCCATAATCTTACAGTTCTATGTAGCAAATGCCTTCTAATCTTGTCCAGATATGTCAATTCCCTGACTTTAAAGCTTAAACTTTCATCATATGTTGATCTTCTTTGAACAGACCCTGATGGTGTGTACACAAAGGTGTCCCGACGCGATCTTGAGCTTCTTCGACGAAGCTCGGTCTCCTCCTCTTTACGCTTACTTTGCTTGGATCCCATTGTTAGCTCTTCCCCGTTAAATTTATGAATGGTATTCTTCGACAGCAAACGGCATGTACCATTCCATCGTCCACTCCTGGACAGTGGGCAGACTACACTCTTCTCGTCTTCCTTTCCCCTCCCAAAAATCAGCAATAATTTGATAATAATACACTCCCCACCAAATCAAAAATAAAAATAAAAATAAAAAAAATAAATAACTCCAGTCCAGGCTCCGCCAACGAAACATAAAACATAAACAAATAAAAAAATATTATAATTACTAATTACAGTACTACATATTATGAGGAACTGTACATAGCTTATAGAGACCTCTTAAAGAGACTCGAGAGAGCTACTTCTTTGTTAGCTTTCACCTCTGCTACCTATGTAGCTATGTAGCTAGGTGACTCGGGTGTAACACGGCTACCCTCCGCTCTTTGCCAAGGTAGAGGGCTAACTACACGTATAGCTTGACCAGGAAGCCCCCAGTGAGCGCCACTGGAAGTACTTCAACCCCCCCCACGCACACACAGGGCCCGGGAGCCTTGAGGTCGCAGTTTACGTTCGCTCGTCCATGCAGTAGTAGCGATGTGAAATTGAGACTGACAATACATATGATCAGAAAAGAAATAATAGAAAAAGGCAACCGATATTTGTCGAAACAAGAGAGAAGCACAAAGGGTGGATAAATTTCGAAGCAAAGCTCAAACAGTCACAGTTTACAATTATTTAATTTAGAAAAATGTGTGGGTTTATTAAACTGTTTTCTATAAGATACGTTTAGAAAAAGCTCTTTGCCATTGAAGCAAGTCCTCCAGCGCCACTAGACTCTGAAGATTCCTCACCATTTCCAAAGAAGGCCTTCATCTTTGCAGGGAGATCCTTCACTTTGGCTTCTTTAAAATCAGGGCTCTGAAGGAAGGCGGTTGCCTTGGCCATAAATCCGGCTTGTTCCACAGAGGAGGTTTCTTCACCGTTATCCTTCTTCATAAACTTTTCCTTGAGAAACTCGGTGGCTTTGGTCATAGCATCGTTCTTCTCCTCCTCGGTGGTGTCGTCTCCTTCAGTAGATTTAGACGCCATATGTTCTTTGAACATATTGGTCAGCTGCTCCTGCATGCTGCCAGATTCTTTGTGCTGTTCCGAGGTATTGCCTTCGGTCTTGTTCAACTCCTCTGTGACAGAGCTAGCAACGGCATCAAGAAAACCCATGGTGTCAGATTCTAACAAAACAACAAAACAAATTACTAGATTTGGACTATAAAGTATAAGATAACCGCACCCATTTGGGGGGGGGGGTAATGGCCCCTTATATATACGAGGAGGGGAGTGGCACACCAAGATAATTAGGATAGGCGCGGGGCCAGCTGAGAGGGAATTATAGCTCAATGAAATTATTTAGATCGAGGACTTCATGATCTTTTGCTCATGGGACCCCGCGTAACGCTGCTTTCTCGCACATGTTTATTGTTTTACTGCGGTTTGTTCATTGTGTGCTTTAGTAATTATTATTTGTGGAGGCTTATAGGTCATGGAGGCTGAGGTGAGTATTCCTTTTATGAAGCGACAGGGTAGTTCCCCGTGGAGAGGTGTTGAGTCCTCTCCTTTACGCAGCTCCGCGGATACATTGCGGCGCGCACTTCATGCCTGGAGATGGAGATGAAGGACCAGTTGAAGGACCAGTTGTTGATTACGAGAGCCAATGTTGTTGTCGCGAGCAGTGTGCCATCAGGTCTTTACGATATTTTAGCGAATGATGGACGTATAGTGGAAATATGCGAATCTGGATCTAATGCACTCGCTGGGCTGTTAAGTCCAATTTGCAGGACGTTAGATGCTAAAGGAGGACTCGTTGTTCCAGGACTGATTGATTCTCATCTGCACCTGGACAAAGCCTTGATTCTTGAAAGGCATCCAGCGATTACAAAAACTATTGCCGAGGCACTTCAGGTCACAACTAAACTAAAGAATGAATTCACTGTGGAAGATATTAGAAGCAGGGCACAAATCGTAATTGAAAAAGAAATCTCTTTTGGAACAGCCGTAATCCGTAGCCATGTGGAAGTTGACCCTTTTGTGGGCTTTAATGGGTTGGTTGCGCTTTTGGATTTGAGAGAAAAATACAAGTGGGGCATTACCCTCCAGCTGTCTGTGTTTGCCCAAGAAGGAATTACAAATATTCCTGAGCAAAGGGAAATGATGATTAGAGCAAGGGAAATGGGTGGAGATCTTGTTGGATCAGCCCCGTATTGTGATCCGAATCCTGGAAAGAACATTAAAATTGTGTTTGACATAGCTCAACAGTTTAATTGTGATGTAGACTTCCACTTGGACTTTATTGATGACAGCTCACCAATGCTTTTATCAAAAGTAGCGGAAGAAACAATTGAAAGAGGATGGCAGGGGCGAGTAAGCCTAGGCCATATGACGAAACTGGCTTCTCTTTCCCCAAGGGAACTTGAAGAAAACTGTATCCTTTTGGCAAAGGCAGGTATATCTGTGTTGGGACTTCCTGCCAGTGACATGTACATGATGGCAAGAAAGGATACCCACAATGTCAGACGCGGCATAGCCCCGCTGGAGAGAATGTGTCAATTGGGCGTAAACGTTGCAATCGCAACAAACAATTTACAGAACCTGTTCACCCCTTTCGGTGACGGAGATATTCTTAAAATCTGCTATTTGGCCGCTGTTGCGTTGCAGTTGGGAACTCCAGAAAGTCACAAAATATGTCTAGAAATGGCAACCGTTAATGCTGCAAAAGCTTTGAGTGTTGGCAATTATGGAATCGACAAAGGAAATGAAGCTAGCTTGGTTGTATTTGAAACCGTAAAGAGTGTGTCTGAGCTGATTGGAGCTTTTCCGATGCAGAGGGTAGTTGTAAGGCGTGGTCAGATGATTTCTAATTTAAGGCTGGAACGAAGACTGCATCGACCTATCTGATGTAAATCTCGGTCGCTGGTATACAAAATTGCACTATGGGAGCTTCAATGTGTGCATTTTATTTGAGGGAAAGCGCATCATTTTTGTACCTTGAGATGGCAAAACCTTGGTACTCCTCTAATATCCTTGAAAAAGGCGACGAAGTCCAAGTGCAAATCATCGGCATTTTGATTAACCCACTCTTTGATATGCTTTGGTTGCCTAAGAACAAAGTGTTTGCATGTTGTGAGTAAATGGGGCTCTGTTCTAACCTCTTTTTTCACGTTTTCTACAAATACTTACGATCCGTTTACTTCAAGCCAGATAGAGCAACCTGGCTTTACGAGGTTTTTCGCCCTTTCCAAAATAGCTCGAACACAATTCAAACCATCTTCGCCCCCTCCATTCAAAGCGTCTGAGTCTTCGTAATCCTTCACTTCGGGTTGCAGGCCTTCCATTTCTTTTGGGGTGACGTATGGAGGGTTACTAGAATAGCATTCATGGGGTATTGTAAGCAAACTGTATGTTGGATGCACAAGGATGCACAATCGTCAAACGTGCGAAATAAAATTGTAGGCAAATGTGTACTTACCTTACAAGCATATCAAACTTTTCTTCCGGATTGATCGAGAATGCCTCGATTTCTACATGCTGCACTTCCACCCTATCACTTAGTCCATTCCTACATTTAATCCATCAAAAGTTTAACATACGCAGTAACACGAAAGCTACGAAAAGAAGTACTAAATAATATATAACACTTACAACTCAGTATTTTCTTTGGTGAGAGCAATAGCTTCGGGAGCTTTATCGATCGCTACGCAGCGGATGTGAGGGATGATGGATGTAATTCCTAGAGAAACACACCCAGATCCACAGCCCACTTCTAAAAAGCGAAACTTCTTCGCTTTTTCTGTGGCAGCCGGGGTGAGCAAATCTGTATTTTCCTCTCTGTATGGGATATTTCCATCATGCAGTAGGTACATTGCAGAATCATATGCGAATCCAACAAGCTCTTCAGTTTCATTACGGGGTATCAAAACTGGCTGGCGGAGATTAAGTCTAATATTTCTAAAATCCCAATGACCCACTATGTACTGTACAGGTTCTCTTTTCAGTCTTCTTTCACAATAACTTTCAAACTTCTCCAACTGTTCCTTGTTCAGCATGAATTCCATTCCTTCGAATTTCCCAGACTTTAAGACCATCTCAATAAAAGTGATATCAGGATTGTCGAGTGCGTGTCCAAGTAAATACTTTGTCGACAAAACTGTTACACACGAATAACAAAATACAATGAGATATTAGTAATAGCATAAAGTGGAACAAAAAACATGTTTCTATTCTTCCTCCAGCTTATCTACGCACAAGGTTCTGGCACCCCTTCGGCCATAAATTTCATTCTCCACTTATCATACAAAGCGGGGGCTGATGCTACTCCATCATCCACCTCATCCTGGTTGTCTTGATCCACCCTCTTTGAGCCTCCATCCCCATCTCGCGATGTTGAAAAAGCGCAACCCCGAGAAGCCCCCATAAAACTCGCAGCCGACCAGCTGTTTTGAGATCCAACTGGTTTCAAAAGACATCTGGCTCTTCGTGGCGCTACAAACATTTTAAAAGATGAAGCAAGCACCACGTTCAATCCCCTAATGGGCATCCTCGTCGAAATATTCGTCGCCATCACTCCTGTTATCAGCAGTCGGTTCCCTTTCTCTGCCCCGTGCACAGATCTCCAAAATAAACCAAACACAAAAACAAAGCACAAAAGGGACTCGACTGCCCCCCGCCGCTGAAATAAAATAAATTAACAACAGCCACCTTCCTGTAGCATCTTTTCCGGGTGTATTATTTATTTATTTCCTCCAGGGCTTCAATGGTTTGTTTTGTTTGTTACTCCCAGGGAGACTCAAAGCTCCAACACAACCACTGCTTAAGTAAAGGGTGACGGAAAGTCCTATACACGCCCAGCAGCAGGCTAGTGCGGCCAAGAGACGCAAGTGTCGAGTACACAGGGAGAGAATGTAAAGTAGATGCGTGTATGCGGGTGTGTGCGCTTGGAGAAGATAAAAGGTTGAGAGAAATTGTTTTTTCTAATGGTACATGGCACACGCCATTGCCTGCAAAAGAGCGCTTAGTGCTACAGAAGCGATGCAGTTTATCCCATTTTTGTTCCCGGTTAAGACACTTATGGAACGCGGACGATGTCTTTCTGTGCATTCTTTTTTCTGCGCTTTGTGAGAAAATCATCCAACTTGCCTTTGGATTCCAGCTCATTAAATCTTTTAATGTGCTCCAATTTCTTCTCATCATTCTTTTTAAGAAAATAGGGGCGTTTTCCCTTTGCCACTTTTTCCATTTCGAGCTTCCTCAGCTGGCTTTTCATCTTTTGCTTTTCTTTCAATTTTTCTTTAAGCCTTTCAAGATTCTTCTTTGAATCAAGAGCAGCCTTAAGCTTATTTCTTCTTTCCTCATCTTTCTCCTCCCTGATTGCTTTTTTCAGCTCTTCATTTTCTTTCTTTTTCATATCTTCCATAAAAGCATAGCTCTTCTCAAACAAATCCTGATTAAACGAGCCAGATAAATCATCAAATCGCGGATCTCTCCTCTTCTTCTTAATAATCGGAACCACTTGCCTAACCCCCTTCACCTTAATCTTGGAAGACACCTCCATGGGTGCGTCAATCCCTTTTGTCTTTCCCATTGTCTACGTCAGCTGCAAATCAGTCACCTACGGGTCCCCAAATCCGTCACTGTTGTCACCAACTAACTATACACAACACGGGGAGGCTCAAAGTGGCAGTTGCAGGGATATCCATTATATAATCGTAATAATCACATGGGTGATCATATCCCTCTCCTCCAATACCTCACTCCATCCATAACCATAGCCCCTTCCATGACCACGTGCACCGGGATTCTTCCCGCCTAAATTATGCTGTAAAGGCCTCGACCAGCTGAGTGCTGGCTGGCCAGTCTGGTCTGGCCTCGCTCCTGTGCATTGTCTCTTTTTCGGTGTGGATTAGACTCGGGTGACTGGATTTGTAAGTGCTGTATATTGGTATTGGCATGCATATCGCTAGTGCATTGAGAGGATGAAGACGATTATTAGAGTAAAGAGAAAGAGGGATGAGGAACCGCTGGATGCCCTGTGTGTGGAGCATGAGAATAGGAATGCGAAGAGCGCTCGACAGGATGGTCCCAACGAAATACAACAAGTAGAGCAAACGTCGGTGGAGGCATTTAGGAAAGTAAGAAAACCGCCAGTTGTAAAAAGTGTAGCAGCAACTTTGAGCGCCGGAAAGGGAAGAAACGAACCTGAAAAGGATTCTTCGGACCATAGTGAACAAGAAGGCAGGAGGGGAAAAAAAAGAGCCTTTCGGCGTGTGGAAGGGGTGTCTGCTGAGGATTTAAGACTGAAGAACCCAAATTCTTGGAGCAAGAGCAGCAGTACATCTGAGCTGAGTGAGGGAAGCAGGGCTGTGAGTATTGAAGGCCTGGGGAACGTACCCGATGGCGACGTGAAAATATTGGATTATGTTGCTGATGGGGGCTTTAGAAAGAAAAGAAAGAATGAGCATATTGAAGATTCAGTGATGTGCAATTTTCTTCCAATGGTAAAGGAATATCTAAACGTATCTGAGGGAAAAAATATAAGCTATGAGGATATTGCTACGGGACAAATTGAAGGAACGGTGGTTGGGAAGGGAAAAGAAGCTGTACAAGACAGTGAGTGGGTGTACGATTTGTATTATGAAGATGAATGGGATAACATCAAAAACCTTCCAGCAGAAAATATGTAAGTAAGAGCAATATAGGATTTTATTGTCATTGACATTTTAGCTTTAGTGTACTAACATGAATGGTGTAATGGTTATATTGGTTAGTGGACATTTCAAACTTTTTGACGATAACTTGGTCTTGCATGACATGGACGTTGACTCTTCTGATGAAGACTTGAATCTGGACGAAGATTCTAATGGTATGTATAGTTTCTTTTGGAAATACCTGTCTTTCCTGCTGTTCACCACCGGTTTGTTTTTCTTACAAAAATTTTAAATCAAATTTTCAAATTGTAGACGAAGGTCATTGGAGGAACGATTACCCCGATGAAGAAGACGGACCCGGAGAAGACGCATATTACGAATCATACGGAATCGCGATGAACAGGATAACTGACATCTACGACGATGCAATATCAGCTTCTGAGGAGGAAGGATCAAGTGATGAAGAAGGGACGAGCGGATACCGTCGCATTTACCGGAACTTTGACGAGTTTGAAAAATACTACAGCTGAGTTTCGAGAGACATTAATAACATATCAAGAGCACATTTTCCATCAACAGAAAAACATCACCCAGAGAATACATCCTTGTTTCTGACTTTATCACCTCTCTCTGTCCACGATCTAAGGCTCCTACAATGATTGGTTGTGAGCTATTCATTGGCCGCAAGGTTAGCATGATAGGAAAAATCGGCATAGTTACCCACTCCTAAGATCGACTTATTTTTTGTGAAATAAATTCCGGTCCAAGGTTAGCAAAGACTTGGTCAGGAAATGCACAAAAGCACCAGCAACTAGAAGTTAGAAGTTTCCGCTTGCCAGATAGCTGGGCCCCTCTCCCCCAAACTTTACAAGTTAGCTCCTGGTGTCATGAGGGTTCAGGAAATATACTCACGGGGGGATTCATCAACAGTGGCCCATTTTAAAGAATAACTTTGGTCAGCTTCACAGAGAGACTTACGTCTCGAGCTTTTTTGAAATTTCAACGGATTTCTGGCATTTCATTGACAGATTGCAAGAAGATTAACATTTTACATTTCTGGCGTTCTTTGGCAATCGAATAAATAAATGAACATATATTTTCAGTATTATGCGTGACAAAGGAAAGTAGCGGAAGCCATAAATATCGCTGTTGGAAAATCAAATCAGGTATCCTTAATGGTGACAGAGGCATGACTTGAGCCAATGTGGGTAGGCAGCCTTCATTGCAGCATCTAGTGGGGCTCTTTCTGCGTCAGAAGCTAGCTAAACCAGAGCAAGTATGCTTATCGGATTAGGAGTTCACAACCCTTAACAGAAGCTCGCTTACATTTGGCTTTGCCAGTGCTTTCATGCTGAGAGATAATTTTATCATTTTCCAACTTAACAAGCTATGTCACAGCGTCTTTCTTTGGGAGAAGCCTCTCTTTGTTTACCATTCTGTTAGGGGAGGAAATCGCTTTGCTCAATTGCTCATCACGCGGATCACGCGGATGCGGAGGCGCAGGTACTTATTGCTTGTGCTGGACTTTGCAAATAGTGAAAATAGCAATAACTGGCTATCGTCTATTCTGTCTGCTGCTCTCTGTTCTATGTTTGGCCTGAAACCGTACTGTAAATTGTAATAATACTTGGGGTTTGGGGCTTTGAGCATTTGTGTCTTGTGAGGAAAAATAAAATTGCCCCCCTTGGATTTATTGGAAACCCCGGGAAGCCAGAATTACCATTGTTTCGAGAAGATCAATAAAACAGGCGCCGCTTCCCACAGAAGGTGTTCGCTCCTTGCTCTACGTGCTCACTCGTCCTATTTTTATCAGCGAGGGCGACCTGATTTTTTGCACTCGCATTTGGGTTGGTGAAGTAGTACTGTGGTGAATCCGCTCTGTGATGGGACAGTGTGATTGGCAGCCACATGGGTGTCCAGGGACTATGGAAGCTTCTACAGCCGGCAGGGAATACCGTGCTGCTGGAAGATTGCAGACATAAAGTGCTTGCAGTGGATGCAAGTATCTGGCTGCACCAGTACAGTGCCGCATCTAGAGACGTTGAGGGTCGGCCGAAGCCTAATGGCATGTTACTGGGGTTCTTTCTAAGGATATGCAAGCTTTTGTTCTATAATATAAGGCCTGTCTTTGTTTTCGATGGACCTCCTCCTGCACTAAAACTGCGTGTCATGGAAAGGAGAAGGAAGCGGAAAGCTCAAGCGAAAGACGGGGTTTCAAAGCTGGCGGAAAAGATTTTAATGAACGAACTTAAATCAAGAGCTGTATCCGAAGTAAAGAAATCCCAAAACAAAGGTGCATCAACAAGCTCCAGCCAGCCTTTCCGACTTCCCAATAGTGCAAGAGAAGAGAAGGATGTATTTGACCTTCCAGCACTTGACAGAGAGCTTGCCGTTTCTTCAAGCTCTTCAGAATCGGAAGAAGAGGGGGAGGTGAAAGAGAGCATTACATATGAAGTCTCAGGATTTGGTCAAGACTTAGCAAAAGTAGACGTAATGTCTGAAGACTTCAACGCTTTGCCACCGGACATTCAATTGGAAATAATGATGCAAATTCAA
Organism: Ichthyosporea sp. XGB-2017a; assembly: GCA_002811675.1. Classification (NCBI taxonomy): domain Eukaryota; class Ichthyosporea; order Dermocystida; genus Chromosphaera; species Chromosphaera perkinsii. Next base: position 27,476 of record PDIM01000041.1, on the reverse strand, counting down.
GAGCAAAAGCGTGTAGCTAGCTGGGATCGTATTACAGAAATGGAACAGCAGTACGGTGAACCTAAGAATTTTTCTCAATTTCAACTGGAAAATCTACTGAAAAGCAACAAAGTGACGGTGAAACTAAACGAGGTGAAAGAGCTGGTAAATGATCAGAACAACTTATCAGGGGGGGGCTCTTCTCAAATGATTGCTTCGTCATCGAACAAGCGTTTTATGCTTTTTAAAGATTTGAAGAATGATAAGCGAGTTAAGACAACCTCCAGAGGAGGAATGTCGAGCGTAGGAAAACCAAAAGTAAAAGTAGCCGAACCCGAATTTTGGCAAAGGCTGGCTGTGAAACCTGATATGAGTGCGACGAAATTGCGAGAAGAGAATGTGGCTTCGAGCAGCTCATCATCTTCTTCAGAGGATGAATGTGGTCAATTATTCTACTCTGTTCGGCCCTCCCAAGAGCCGTGTAGCATATTAGAAAAATCTCCCAAAGAAAAAGCAATACAAAATTTGTCGTCTCTGCCTTCGTTGAGTTCTACCGTTGATGTGGGCGTAGTTGAAAGTTCGAGTAGTGATGATGAAGACGCCCCAGTTATTATAGGGAATGGATCTAAAGCTCAGGGTAATGCGACGGTTTCTCTTATCCATGATACCCGGGAAAGCCCTGTTGCTATTGACATTAAAGACAAAGTAGACATGGGGTCGGATTCAGACGCAGAAGTAGTATCCGTTGACCTTGAGCAAATTTTGGACCCGCCTGAAAAAAAGAAGTTGCACGATACAATGGTAATTCCAAGTTCCACTGACGAAGAAGATCGTGCTAGTAACGGTGGGGTTTTAGAACTCGAGCATGAGCGGTCGCGTATTGTTGAAAATACATCATCCGACGATTTGAAAAGTTCAGGAAACTTGGAGGAGAGTAATGAGCAGAGGAAAGAGAATTTGTCTGCAAAGGAACAAGAAGAAAATGTGCCAGAAGAAGATATACAGCAACTTAAGGAAATGGGTACTAAAATGTCAGTTGGGGAAGTTTTATCTCATTTACAAGAAGAAAGAGAGCTTCTTGAAAGCGCGATTGCAGCGAAAGAAAGGGAAACGGGTAATATTAGTGAAGAAATGTGTAAAGAAGCCCAAGCACTGCTGCGGCTTTTTGGAATTCCATACATTTCAAGTCCTGGTGAGGCTGAAGCCCAGTGTGCCTTTTTAGAGCAAGAGAATCTCGTTGATGGTACCTTAACGGAAGACAGTGATATTTTTCTTTTTGGATCTAAGCGAGTTTACAAAAACATTTTTGCTAAAAACAGAGACGCTCAAGTTTACTGCATGGACACAATTATAAATACTATGGGTCTAACAAGGGAAAAGCTCGTTGAACTTTCCATGTATTGTGGATGTGATTACACTGAAGGAATTCCGGGTATTGGAGTTGTAGGAGGGCTCGAGCTACTAACAGAATTTCCGTCTGAAAACCGACCTTTTGAGGGATTGTATCGCTTTCGCTCGTGGGTAGAAGGACTCAAAAAAGGAGGAAAGGGTGCTTTACCCGGAAAGTCCTCTGCTTTGAAAATGGTTCGAAGAAATGCAATGAACTTAGAATTTCCTCCCGAGTTTCCAGATGAGCGTGTGCATAATGCCTTTTTTAATCCGTCTCTAGACAAATGCAAAGACAAATTTGAATGGACAATGCCAAATGTTAACGAATTAAAAAAATTTGCTATCAAAAGGTTCGGATGGAGCTCTGAAAAGGTGGACTCTACTGTCGATCCAATTATAAATGGTCTGAACTTATCTGATCAACCTACAGTGAGTGACTATTTTCGAAAGACTACTGTCATTTCCAAGCAAGACAAAGTTTTCTTGGGAAGCAAGCGTTTAGAAAATGCCATGTCAAAATCGGCGAAGATGGTAGCTGATAAACAGTCCTTAAATAGGCCTGGCCCTGATAGTGAAAAATATCATACCGACACTACAAGTAGCGAGTGAAGACACGCTCAGACTACATACTAAAAACATCGATTCTTGCTTTACACTTTACTATATATTGGTATATTCTTTTTATTATTTCACCTTATATATGCTTTCAAATATAAAGTGTACAGATTTGTATATTAGAATAATAAGATGTTATGATAGAATGAATTAATAAATGAAGTTCCTATAATAAATTAAACTTGTCGGTAATCATATTCAGAAGTTGTCAAATATTTCAGAAAGACGAAGGTGAATTTCTTGAAAGCTAGGTCGGTCTTTAGGCTCAAATTTCCAGCACTCAGCCATGATCGACGCTACTTCCTCAGGCATATCCTTTGGTGGAGGCATTCTATACCCATTGTCTGATATTTGTCTCACCACTTCAGAGTTATTCATACCGGGATATGGCTGCATACCTTTTGAAAATACTTCCCACATTAGCACACCGAAGCTCCATACATCTGACTTCACAGTGTATTGTGCATGAGTAAGGGCTTCAGGGCTTGTCCATTTAATCGGCACCTGCTTGTTAGACGTTGCATCATAAATATCGTCAACACTGCTCAATTTTCGGGACATCCCGAAATCCGAAATCTTAAATACCGACCCAGTGTCATTAACCAGGATATTACGAGCAGCCAAATCTCTATGGACACAATTTTTCTGCTCTAAATACCTCATCCCCGATGCAACCTGAACAACCATGCTCAAAAGACTCTTTAGTGGAATGGCGTGTCCCTTGAGCCGCAGAAAATGCGCCAAATCCCCGCCTTTCAAAAGCTCCATAATAATATATGCAGGTCTTCTAGATACACAAACGCCAATGAGTTTGACAATGTTCGGGTGATCATAGGAGCGAAGAATATCAGCTTCCCCATCTTCATTTATATACTCCTTGTCACACGTCTTAACAGCCACTTCAGCGCTCGTCTTCCTAATAATGGCTTTGTAAACTTCACCAAAGTGACCCGAGCCCAACTTTTCCCCAAGAACAATATCGTCATGATCTACAATCCAGAATTTCTTTTCATTCAAATTGTGCATTTCCTTTGTTTCCATCTCCCATTTTAATCTACTTGCTGGTTGCCTCAAAATCGCGCCCGGGTGTGCTGTGACAGGAGACCCCGTATAAACGTAATGTTGCAACAATGCCTGGATACTATCAAATTCAAGATCAAGCAAATGATAGCGATTTGGTGTATTTTGGTACACTATGAAATGCTTATACTCGTTGTCACAGTTCAAAGAAAGTACATACTGGCCTTGCTTAGACGTACTTGACCTTACTAAATAGTCCCCATTATTAGGAATGCACGCTTCAGCCTGTGAACGAGAAATATACCCAAAGAACCAATCTTGACTGGATATTGAATTCGCATTCGCAGGAGACGCAGTTTCACTGCGCGCCGAAGCTTCAGTAGTCGCCGATTTCTCTGATGCTACTGAGGGGGAAGCTGCAATTTTACGATGGGCTGGCACAGGAGAAGGAGGTATTGGCTGAGTTTTTGGTGGGCCACCCAGAAAATTAGGGGGTTGCCTCTGTCCCAGCTCATGCTGTTTAGCAGACATTAGAGCAATCTGCACATCTATGCAATTGGCATTGGCTTCAAGAACGGCCAGCTCTAAACCATGCTTCAGCGACACTAAAAAGTGGTCCAAAGCTTGTGAAGTGACTGTCGAATCATCGCTTACTACACTATCACCATCTAGCGAGCCCTCATCCTTGCCAAACAAATTCGAACTGCTTGATTTAATTGTCGGGAATTTACCTTGCATGTTACCCGAATTGCTATTTGTAGAGCCAAGATGGGGGCCGATGTCCTCAAGAAGCATTTTTGCTTTTTTATCTTGAACCAGATCACGCAAATGAGAATATTCATCGGTCAGTACATTGTACTTTTCAAAGAATTGGTTATAATTAAGATCATTCAGAATAAGCTGACCAGCAACACCTGCATCATTTTTCCCCCCCACCATTTCACTAACTTCACATACATCAATGTCTAGACTTTCAAATTGAAAGCGTTTCGGCAGCTCATCTCTTGATACTTGGTTCTTTGCGTACGCACCAATTTTGATATACTCGGCCTTCTTGTCTATTGATCCAGCAATTTGGTGCAAGGAGTCCACGATTTCCGCTTGAATATAGCTTCTATCAAGCAGATTCACATAGCTCGCAAAGTATTCCTTTAGATTATTAACTGCAGACTCTTCGAACTCTTGCAAATTGTCCAAAAGGGTACACAAAATATCTTCGTTGTGAGCTTTCTGGTAAGCATTGGCCATTTCAACAGCAAGAACATAATCATTGTGGGCCAGATGAAGCGCACGCCCAGCGTTAACATACTTTTCCAATGCCTTTTCAAACTTTGGATCTTTTTTCCCCATACTTTTCTTCTTGCTCTTATCCAATTGCTCACTATACTTTTTCTTTGCTTCAATGTACATTTTTGCAGCTTCTTTGTACGTTTTTTTGGGCTTCTGCAACTCAACAGGAATCTTTAGCAGCTCTTGCTCAAATCTATATCGCTCGGACATATAACGCCGTTTCACATGTTTTTTGTTCGCAATGTCCAGCTTTAGCGGCTTAATAATCTGTCGATTTATATTGTTTGCTTTAGTTGCCATTTCCCTAGCATAAAGCTCAGATTTGTTCAGCATATTATTCCATGCGTCTTGGACGGGACTATAAGTATGACCTCTTCTAGCCGTAGAAATCAATTGAAAAAGCATGCGGGCATGATCGAGCTCCAACTTAGCCCGCTTAATAGTAAAATCTTTGAATGCCTCCAAAAAAACAATCTCCTCTTGTATATGGTTCACTAAATCATTACTTGCTGAAGGATACAGAAATTCTTCACTGAATCTCATCTCCGACTCAAGCTGCGCATATAAGTCCCCCTCCATCTTTCCAGTCTACCACAAGAAAACAAATCTCAAGTAATTTCAACAATCCCCCCACACCTTATTCTATAACTGTACAATAAACTCCTTCTCTTTCTCTCGAGTTCTGTCTCTGTTGTGAAGGGGCTTCGTTCTTCACCCCTGGCCCTTCCCTTTTAAACTGACGGGCTTTCCTTTTTAGGCCTTGCGTCGTCTTCAAGCTGATTCACCTCTCAACACTCCACAAGTCCCCAGCACAAACAGAAGGCTAGCACAGGACGAATGGAAATGTATCCGGAACAAGGCGAATCCCAAAACTAGTCAAAGTACCAACACGGCACCAAATCCAAATTAAATAAATAAAATAACCAAACCCACGTCAGACACACAACACAAAATAAATCCACAATTACACAACACAACAGCAAGAAGCAGCTAAGGGAGATAAATTAAATTGCAGCAGGCATAATAATAATATAACTGTTGGCAGGGCAGTAACTCCGCCAGCTAGCTCTCCCGCTGAATCATGTTTTTCTGTTAACAAGTACTACAATATTATTATACATGAGCTGCTTGTAAAGTACATAATTCGATCGAAATTGTATATATATTCGATCGCCATACAAACTGAAATTATGGAAATTTGAAGGGTTTAACACCAACATGAAGACCCATCATGATGACCAACCCCCAACGACTGAGGCGAGTACACGTCATATGAGTCCAACAAGATTTGATCCTCACGGCTACACAGACGTACTGGCCAGTGTAACCTGAAGAAGTGAGAACTCATGACCTGCATCATATATTTGTACAAGTATATCTGCCCTATACACCCGGCACCCATGCTTCCAGTGTCTGCAGCTCGTGATTCATGACCGCGGCTTTCAAAATATTGCGTCGAGGTACCTCTGCATGGTGCTGCATTGCTATTGATGTTCCCGTTTTCCTTGCCCACACGAGATCAACTGCAATAACACCGACATTCAAACGATATATAAGAATAAAATAGTCTGCACAGCAAGTGTGGACGAGCGAAGCTTGTGTAAGGGATCCAGTTCTGAGAAGCATAATTTTGGGGGGATGGGGGTTTTATCCAATCAGAAGGCTGCATTTATC
>PDIM01000041.1:0-17896 GCA_002811675.1 Ichthyosporea sp. XGB-2017a | reverse complement strand
CTCAGGTAAAGTAAAGTAAACTAAACCAAACACTGCCCACAATGTTTACAATTATTACTAACACACAACAAATATAATTAACCCCAGTCTGGTCCCGGCCACAGCCCAGCTGATCATCCCCTGCTGCTGTACTCCATGTTATTATTATTATTTCATTGAACCACAAATAACTCATGATGATGATATGCCACCATGGTACAGGGGCCTCTTCACACACCACCTCAACTAAAGAACTCTAGAGCTAACTAACCAACTAGCTAACTCTGGGAGGTCCATAACCACCACCCACTAACTGCTGGCACAGCCTCGAGATAGCTATCACATGAACCTGACTCCTGTGTCTGGTTACTTACAAATCTTTGCAAAAATGTCTGTCGGTGGACTGGAATGTGCTAGAACACCGACTCCTTTGCAGCCCCTCTACTCCCCTTCGGATTGTTCTTGTGCCAATCAGCAGCAGATGTGTTCTACAAGTACTGCACGTAGTAGGCAGACCAGGGCGAACGGAATGAGAGGGCTTTGCGGCGGTGAGAGAGGAACGTTGCCTGTGTGTGGTAGTGGACAGATTGCAACCACAAAAGGGGCTGCAAGGGTAAATGGGGCTTTAGTATACAGCAAGGTTGACACTGATGCTATAAGGGAGGCCGATGTGATGGCTAATCGAGAGTTCGGCGAACATAACCTCAGTCAAGATCTTATGCATACTGAAAAGTTTTTATTTAATAGGGATGTAATCAGTATTGCACTTTTGGGTAGTAAAGGAACAGGCAAATCTGCAATGGTAAAACATTTCTGTGCTGGAAGCGAATCTTTCGAAATTTCCACTGCTGATTCCTTTGAACTAATGTCAGTACGTTTGGGAGAGGTCATAAGCTTCCCTGTTTCAAGCAGTCTTGCTCTGATGCGACTTCAGTTTTTGATACTTGATGTGGACAAATTTGGTCAGGATTATTGCAACGTAGAGAGAATATTGAGGGATGTGCAAGGCATTTGTGTTGCCTTCAACCCACAAAGTTCCTCCTCTTTACAAATTGCAGACTCGTGGAGTAGTCCGATATGCTTTCGGTATGCAAGCTCTACGCCATGTTTTCTGATATGCACCCACACAATTACTTCTTTGGGCAGCGGAGGAAGTGTTAAGTTAAGCAATCACGAATTGGGGGAATATATAAATGCTTTTGCGTACGCTGATTGGGGTTGTGCATCGTCTTCTAGTGGCGATGGTGTATGCAACTTGTTTGAAAAAATAGTAAGATGCACAGTGAAAAGTAATCAGTCAAGAAAGGACAAGAACCCTGTATGCTGGGAAAAATGCGGCCCAGGAAATGAGATATATTGTATGAAAGATTTAAGAGTAAGTATTTTGCTTAAGGCGCGATGCTAGTCTGTTAGCTTCGTTCTAATCAAATTCATTAAACGTATTGTAAATGTAGATGAAGGCAAAGGCATTTTATGTGCAAATAGAAAAGGAGCTGCACAAATTGCTTTTGACCGTAAACTCCAAAGATTTGACCAAGAAATTGCAGTCCTTAGATGAAAAGGTGAACGAGGAAATCAAGAGGCTTGATACTTCGGACTGGGGGGAGTCAAAAAGCAAAATTTTCTCCGATTCTGTTTTAAGACAAATGTACAAAAACATGTACGACGAAATTGGAAAATGGAAGCAAGTCTTGAGGAGTATGAATATCTTATGCAAACTGCACACGACTTCCACTTTACACACTATCTCTTAATGTCTGTTTGCGTACGATTCGTACTGCAGTAGGGTATTGTTAAAATCATTCCCCTGGCCCACTTCTCTTTCCAAGGTCACTTCTTTAAACACCTCGCTCCTGCTTACTTCAACAAAGTTTAGCTTTCCAAAGAGTTTTAGGCTCGCCTCATTGGATAATCCAATCTTTACACAGAATTTAGAGACACTCAGGTTGCGAATAGCTGTAAATGATTCATTTACACAAAGATTAAGTCAGGGCCCAAATAAAAAATACGCTTCTCATCTTCAATTCAGTAATATCTTACCGTAACTCATCATTGCAGAAACCGCTTCTTGTCCATATCCCTTCCCTCTGGCGCTTTCTTCTGCAATCATCACCTCCAATTCAGCGTGGTTTCGATTGTCATGGTCGTTGAAGAAAAGATTAACATCTCCAACCATGCTCCCAATTTCATCTTTCGTTTGTGTATACACATCCAAATCAAGTAAAATGAATGTGCACTTGTCTTCATCTTCTCTCCAGCTGCGTTGCATTTCATATTCTTCGTCTAAGCTTAATGGCTCAGACGCAGTCATTTCTTGCAAGAAAGGTGACTTCATCCACTCATGGTATTTCTCCACGTGCTTTTTACAATAAGGGATAAACGCAAGGCGTTCGCTTTTAATTAGAGTGTCTTGATTAATCTTCATTCTCAAGCCCGCGCTCTTTAAACATAAACAATATTTCAGGCACTAAAATCCAAGGACAACCAACCAAAAAAAAATAAACAGATTCGATTTACCCAAGGTCGATTTACCCAAGGATCAATAAACAAATCCAAATCCACGCGCAGTGCATCCCCGGCTTCTGAGCTCTGTGCACCTTGCAAAATTTGGGCCGAAACCTCCTGTACATACTGTAACGGAGATTTTCAAACTACTGTGTTAACTAGTAGCCCTAGAACTACTGTAACGTGGTCCGTGGAGGAGGGGTGTAATTAGGGATCTACAGCAGCTAATTATAGCTAGAGTAATTATAATTGTAATTCAATTTCCCTTTGGGGAATTAGATATAATATTTGAACCTTGGTTATACCCAAATATGGGGACGCGAATTCTTGATCTTGATCGGCTGCACTTATAGAGCGCGATCATCGAGGTTTTAAATTGGAACCAACTGTATTCTGAATATTGTACAGCAGCTAGAACTGTGATTGATAGTCATTAAGTAAGATTTATATTTAGTTTGTGCACTAAATAAGCTTGCTGGTGATTTTTCAGGGCGAGAAAGTTGTAGATCCCTTCTACCTGCCTAGGCACGTTGGTTTGAGCTGTGTTTTTACCGCTTTTTTAAAAATCAATTCTTACAAAGTTGATTATATTTTGTGTAGAAGTCTGAGCTATAATTTATGTTTTTTGTAGTTTCTGTGGTGCAAGTATGGCCACTTTGAAAAAATGCATGGCTGGCATTGATGCAGTCTTTATTGCCTTGATTGTGGCCACCGTCTTAGCTGGTAACTCACTAGCTCTTCCTCTTTTGAGCTACAACGAAAATATGTGCCTGAAAGCATGTCAAAAGGTCACCCACCAGGAGGGAACTTTTCAGTTCAATACTTGCTTGGGTAATTGTGCTAGACAAATAGGGGACAAGAAGCTTTTACATTCTGACATCTCAAAGAAAGATACAGCGGAATGCGGTGTTGTTTGCAGTTCTGGGTCACGCTCGACCCCTGGTATAGTACAATATGAATGCCAATATGAATGCAAAGAAGGAGGTACAAATACAATCTTGGCTACTGTTATGAACAAGCTTAACAGACCATCTATTCAAGGACAGAAAAACAATGTTGTAAAGAGAGAGAACCTCGGTGAAAGCTTCATTTCGCGACTTAAAGGCAATACCCAAGCAATCGTGATTGACGTAAAAGTAAATGAAATAACTGAGAATACGCGAGAAGTGCGGGTCGAAGACTTAAAGTCGATGAACTCAAATCAGTTAAAAGCAGCAATTTCGCTCCATCAAAAACCTGATGTAGATGTGATTGAATTTCATAACAAAATTATGATTAGATATACCTATCTCAAGAGGCAAGATGATTCGTGGACCAATACTTTCAAGAATTTGTTTGAAAATAGCTCAAAATTATTGCGTGATTCTTCCATCATCATAGCTATTATTGACATCCAGCTTCTGTTGCTTCTTTTGTCCCTTCACTACTTCTGCTACGAAGAGGAAGTCATAGAAGAACGCATTTATGGACCGCTGAAAAAAAGCTTCAAGGCTTGCATTACTCACCCAGGGGACTTTGATAAGCATGAAAAAACGTACGCATCTAGTTCCGTAGATTTTGGAATTCAGGTAAATACCGGAAACGTTTTAGCCCAAGAAGCAGCGACACAATGCACTGTACCCCATTCTGAATCCGCATCAGTGAGTACAAATACTGAAAGCAAGTCCGTATCAGCCTCATCACAGACATCAAAAAGTATTTTGAGAATGATAAATGAATCAACTCAAGCGGAGCCCCATAACCTTGATTCTTGTACGCAGACATCAACAACCCGTGCTAGCTATAGCTGTCAAGTAGGGACCCCCTCTGTACACACCACTTCAGAAGGATCCCAGACCGAACTTAAGCATCATCGCATCTAAATAAAACCAAAAAGGAGGCCGACGGTCATCCCTCAAAACCAGAGAAGCGAAACAGCTCTTTTATTCGAATTTAGGGCCCAAAAAGTTTTTTCAAAGCTCTGCTAACTTTATAGCATTTGCTTTTATCTTCCAAATATTTCCCATCCAACTGCGTTTCAGAAGCGCCACTGATACACAGAAACGGTTCATCTACGCCCTTTTCAAATGCATTTAATAGGCTGACCCTTGCGCAATTATCAAAACAAACAGTCAATGTAGAACTCCCAACATCGTATTTCACATAAGGAAGCCCATCTGACTTAAAAGTTGTAATCAAACTGCTCAAAAAGGCAATTCCTTCACAAGTATAACGGTCAACTTCAGAGTTGAAGAAAATTCTTTCACCTTCGCACTTATAGCTTTCAAGTTTGGGGTCAATGTAATAGCCCGGCTCGACATCAAACCCAGAAGCACTTAGCAAAGCAGCAGTCTGCTTAACCATTGTATTAAAGAATGTTGTGCCTGAAAACAAAGTGCCTTTGAAAACAAAGGCCCACTTTTCCCGAATTTCGCCAAGCAACGTATCAAGCTTTGCATCATGGCCATTCGCATCATCGGCACAGTTAGAGTTAGCAACAGTATCGCTATCAATGATGAAGCTGAAAATGTCACTTGCATACGACGAAGGGGAAATACGCATCTCATGCACCACAGGAAACATCCCCTCCCTCATATTTACCAGCATTTCAACAGAGTCATAAGCTATACCCTTTGACCAGTCCAACAATTGGTAAACAGGTCGCCTATGGGCATTCGCAAGCACCCCCGCGTTGTCTTTCCAACCTATGTATAGGCTATCTAGACTCACAATGGCCCCGCACGTCTCAATAAATGCTTCAAAATTGAATGAAATAACATGAATTTCTTTCGTCAAAAACCTGGAATGGTTACAGGCTACAATTCTGTCACACGACAAATCCACTACAACAGAATGGTGTGACACCGGGGACAAGAGGTTCTCAAAAAACGCATCCATAGCCTCCTGGTTCATTGTTTCATCTAATAGTTGTTTCTCCAGATCAATATTTTCCCAAAAAGCGCTCGGAGAAACCATTTCTGCAATAGCAGTTGACTCTTCGTCTATAGAAGCACCCGAGTTAATTTTGCATTCTACATATTTCAATCCACCTTTTCCTGTCAGGAGAATTCCATTAACACAGAATATCGGGGACTGGGACTCCCACGGCTTCCCAACCGCCACAACTGGTCTTGCACCTGATTTTATCTTAGCTGCTTTTGTTTGCACCATAGAATTTAAGGAACAAATAGTTTCTGTGACTCTGCGTGCCAAGATTTGATTTCCACCGTTGTCCCTCACAGACTTTTCGTCTAGTACGAGTCCAATATTAACTAAGTTATGCCTTACCTTAAAGCTTGAATGCAAAATCTCCATCGCAACTTTTAGGTTCATTTGCTCAAGTAAAACACTAATGATTCTTTCACCGTTTTGGGCAATTCCCAAAACGTTGATTCCGCCAGACGCAAGAGCTGAAAAAAAGGTCGCCGCAAGTCCAGGAATGGCATTAATCAGATCCCCGACAGCAGTGACGATAGAAAATCCTTCCGCCATTTCCACTCTCAGCTTACTTCTAATAACATCCTGATCATTGGTTATTTCACGATAAGCATCAGCTGCCAGCTCTTTAGGAACGCAAAAACAAACGGAATGCATTGGCGCAGCTTGTGCCATGGCGATGAGAGGTACGTGAATGTCTTGGAGTTTACTCATAATATGGTTTCGCACCCCTAAGGGACTAGAGAGTAAGTCGTCCTCGTCACACGGTGTTGATATGACCGTAAGCAATGAAATGTTGTCAATACTGCATAAGCCACGTATGGGATCATAATTCGAACAGTCGTAGTCACTCGAGAACGTTGTGCTACTTCTTCGTTTGGTTCCAAATGGGATGTGGATTTTTGTACCTGGGCAAGTCGGATTAAATGTATTTCTTATGTAAATCGGAATTTTTTTTTCTTCTGCAGGTGACATGGTCTTTGGGTGTATTATCTTCGCTCCATAAAACGAAAATTCCACTGCTTCGCTGTAAGAGATGTATCTCAGCAATTTAGCCGTTTGAACTTTCCGTGGATCAGCACTATACACACCATCCACATCCGTCCAAATGCGAATTTCTTTGGCATTTAAGACATTTCCAAAAATACTCGCGGAATAGTCACTTCCATTTCTCTTTAGTGTTGCAGGTCTTCCATCTTCTTGTGCAGCAATATAGCCTGTTATGACAATGATCTCAAGCTCTTTCCCCTTGTACTGAAACCAGTCCTTGTAACGCTGGTTAGAGAGTTCCCAGTTGATGTCTGGCGCGACAGATACGCTCGCGCCATTGTCTTTTACGCAGAGAACTTCCCTAGCATCCAACCAGTCGCAAGACACTCCTTCAAGGGCCATATATTTACTCAAAATTCTTGAAGACCACATCTCTCCATGGCCAGTGATAATGTCTTTGTAGTATTCTGAACAGGTAGATGTCAAGTAAATACTTCTAAGGAGGGTTTTAATATCCTCTATATTGCTTCGAATTGAGGCTATCACTTCCACTGCAGCAACTTCGTCCTTAACAAGGTCTTTCACTACTTGGGTGTGCTTATCATCAAGGGCCTTGATCTTGTCCAAGTACCGACAGTCACGCTTCGAAGCCAGGTCAGCAATTTCAATGAGCATGCTTGTTACGCCGGACATGGCAGATACTACAACAGCCTGCTTTGTGCCTTCTTTGCGCGAAGAAAAGACGATATCTTTTACCTTCGCGAAACAATCTGCACTTCCCATGCTAGTACCTCCAAATTTCTGCACAAGCCACTCATGGCTGTCGACGCTGGCCCAGGGCCAAAACATAGAGGAAGATCCCCCACCATTGCTAGCTGTTGACTCTCCCGACGCCACTGTAGGAATCATCCCGATACTAGGATCTCTCACTTCCCTTTAACTTATAACCTCAAATCTTCTACACAAGCACTCAACAACAACAACAATAATAAAAGTCAAAAAGCCCAAACAATGTGAAATAAAAAAGCAGGAGGAGGAGTTTATGACCTCATCGCCCATGGGCCTTGACATCGCGGTTAATAAATTATTTCATTTTCTGTGGTTACACATGGACTGAATTAAGCCACAGCCCACAGTCAATCCAATTAAAATCCAGAAACCAGGAGGGACAGGGTGGATGGGGGGTGCTACTGTTGTCCATCAACCTGTGTTATGATAAAGAAGAAAGACGGGGTATGACGTTTTGCGATTGGAATTGATTTGTTGATAGAGTACGCTGTATTTTGGCGTTTGGTGTGCGTGACAATGTTGGATGCTGACGCAGCACCAAAAGATGACTTAGTCTTCAAGCCCCTTGTAGAGTTTGTAGCGTTCTGTGGTGTTGATGAGAGAAGCCTGGATGTAGATGACACCGGAAATGAGGAATTGATAGGAAGAGAAAAGCACGACGCTCATCCATTGCAAACAGCTTACATACCGTATGTGCTAGAGAGTTATCCAGACATAGAGAATACAGGTAACGATGTTATTTCCGGTGACCAAATAGCCTCTTTCTGCTTCGCAGATGGCTTTTATTTCCGAACCAGTGAAGTGTGCGTTGGGTCAGAGATGCATTCTTTTGTGTTGACTAAAGGGGATGGCGAATTTCTATATGGAATGTGTCTGGTAAATTTTACCAAAAATCACACTGTGAAGCTATTGGAAGCCTTGGCAGTGCTCATCAATATATATAATCTCAACCATCCGGAGACGTTTATTGGTTTAGAAAAACTGGAAGACCTTCATGTTCCCAATGCCATAACTTTATTGTCGTCGTATCCATGTTTTGATGCGCTGGAGAAGTGTATAGCGCAGCTTTACGAACTGTGGTGTGAGGATAAAGAAGAGAAATTATCCAAATGCATTGTAAACATGATTTTATGTGTACCCGCCCCTACAGGTGGCTACTCCGTTGATTTTAGCGTAAAGAGCCCCATAGTGATTAATAGTCCGGGAGAAGGAGATATACCCTTTTATGAATCATGTGTCAGCTGTGTTTTCGATTTTATCAAAGCAGATACGCTTCTTGTAGTAATGTCTTGTCTTCTGAGCGAGCGTTCTGTTTTAGTTGTGTCAAAGGATTTGAGTAAACTCTGCCCTTTTCTTCATTCTTGTATACAATTACTCTTCCCCTTTTCTTGGAAGCATATATTTGTCCCTGTGCTTCCTCATAAGATGGCCCACATTCTTGAAGCTCCTTTGCCATACTTTATAGGTTACTCTACTCCTCCAGATTTCTTTGAAAATGCTATTGTAGATTTGGATCAAGGTAAGATCGCGAATTTAAAGGAGCTTAGTCCTCTTAACTTTGATATTAGTGGGTATTTGAAAGATGGCATCGTGAAATGCGAAACTATGCACACAGAAAATAGGGAAAAGTCGGGCATCGAATTGAGAAAGATTTTTCTGGACTTCTTCGCCGAATGCTTTCATAACTATGGGCGTTTTGTTAGTATGGCAGATCCAGACCTTGAGATTACGTCTAACCGTAGAGAATACGATTCCGTGTTTGAGAGAAATTTATTTATTGAAGCCAAGCCCATTTCTCTTAAGCAATTCACTGAAGTATTTACCGACAGCCAACTCTTTAGAAACTTTATCAACGCTAAGGCATGTGGAGACGAGAGCGAGAATGTGAAAGTGAGGTACTTTGATAGATATTTGCAGCTTTTAGAAACAGGGACTCAGCCACAAATTACTTTGTGCACTGAGCGAGGGCGGGAATTTCACATCTCCGTGCCACGTCCAGGACGGGAAGAAAAATATTTAGAGACACAAAAGAGATAAAAACATGGTTGGTTTATTACATACACAGTATAATATAATTATGGACACTTGCAGACTTCATTCGACACAACCTCTTTTTTGATACTACAATTTCTTGTACTTTACAAATTATTCAATAATATTGAAATAACTAGTGTTTCATAATGCTCAGAAGGACCGAGTCGCCTTACCCCATGCCTCTCAGTAGGATAGATCTGAAGGGAATAAGGCTTACACGCACAAATTAAGTCATTGATGAGCATTGTGGCATTATTGAAGTGCACATTCTCATCAATCAAGCCATGGATAATAAAGAGCCGGTTCTCTTCATCGGGGAAACCCGACAGATAATGCTTAACTGCCCCTTTCTTGTAACCTTCAGGATTTGCCCCAGGCAAGTCCATATAGCGTTCCGTATATCCCGTGTCATATGCTTCCCATTCTGTAACAGGCGCTCCTGATATGGCTACCTTGAAAAAATCAGGCCTTTGGCAGAGCCCCATCAAAGACAGGTAGCCCCCATAAGACCACCCATGGATGCTAATCCTACCAGGATCAATATACCCACCGGTTTTCATTAAATGCTCAATGCCTTCCACTTGGTCAGCGATTTCCGTTTGGCCCATGCGGCAGCGAATATGTCCTTCAAAGGCAAGCCCTCTTCGACTTGAACCACGGGAGTCAATCATTACCACCACAAACCCATGCTTTGCCAGAAAATGCACACGCATAAGTCGCATGGCTTTAAACTCATTTGTTACTTGCTGAACACATGGTCCTCCGTACACAAAGCATACAGTAGGGTATTTCTTGCCGCTATCAAAATCAGCAGGTTTAAACACCGCTCCATGCATCAAAATGCCATCCCTGCTTGTGTAATCAAAAATAGTTGGAGGGGTGTACTCAGTTGGTGCATATGATCCATAAATGTCCTTCCTTTTGATGGCTTCTGGTAATGAGGATTTGTCATTTGAAGAAGGACATTGCTTGATCTGAAAAACAGAGGTGACATGGGGTGTGGATACATTCGAATACACAGATACAAACTGATCACACTTTTTATCCATTGTTATCGAGTGCGAATACCCCAATGGAGTCAGTCTTTTAATAGAGCGGTTTCCTAATGTTTGATCAAAAACCGATATTACATACAAATGAAGCTCCACATCGGAGTCTTTAGTGCCAACAAAATACACAAGACTGCGCTTTGCGTCGAACCAAATCTGCAGGGGCTCTACCTGCCAGTCACCAGCAGTCAGAGAAACTTTGCTACTGGCACTAACGTCACTACCCCGGGGTTTCGAAATGAGATACAAATGCCTAAAGCCAGTTTCTTCACTAGCCCAAAAAAAGCGAAAAGACCTATCATCCGAAAGAATAAACGTAAGAAGATTATGGACATTAACCCAGACACTACTAGTTTCCTCCACCAATACTTCAATTCCTAGTTTATCTGCAGCCGAATTGTCCACCACATCTGAGGGGTATTTTGTGTCACAAAAGGACTTCAGAGGAATGGCAAGAAGGTTCAATTGCTGCTGATTTCGGCTGATAATCTGGCACCACACATCGCCACCACAAGGTGTCCAGCCACACCGAACCACATACTCGTGCCAAGGAAACAGACTCTTCAAAGTATAAGGAAGCCTTATTACAGTCTTACTCTTACTCTTAATAGAATCCAAAGAGAATTCCACAACTCTTATTTCTGCTATAGCATTCGCAGTTCCAGCCCGAGGGTACTTCTGTTTATCTACCGATCCCGGTAAATTATTTTCATGTATATTAAAGCATTCAACATGAGATTCATCAACTTCTACATACAGTATACGCATTGTTCCAGACCCATCATTTGGCTGCCACCAATATCCAGTGTATCTATCAAATTCTTCTTGGATAATGAACTCAGCGACACCAGCCATTTTGCCAGATTCCGTTGCATGGGTTAACCTCAAAGTCTCTGAGGACTCTAAATCCGAAACCCATATTTCATTATCTTTGATAAAGCTAACGATATTCGAATTGTAAGGGCAAAACTTGAAATCCATTCGTGTTCCTTGAGAATCCGACGGTATAGGCTTCGCGCATGTTGTTAGACTTGACTCTGAGACATCGGCGATATTCAAAGTCCCTGAAGACGAAAAAAGAAATCTCATATTCCCGTTTCTACAAGTAGAATGCTGGTAAGAGGAAATACCAGAACTTCCAACTCTCATACGCTCCCGCAACAACTCCTCTTCCTTAGACAGCTCTACTCTGGTCTTTGGTGCGTCTAAAGCTGCAGTCCAAGGGGTAGACCATTTGTTCTGGTCCTTAACAATCTCCTCGTTGAGGGACGCCGAATACAGGCCTTGCTCCCTTCCAACATCACCAACCCCAAGAAAGAAAAGCCTCTCTCCGTCCTCGGAAAAACTAAAGCAGGTCGGTATGTTATTTTTAGCATTCTGAAGGTGCGTTTTCATGTTTTTTACATCCGCACGGATGTCTTTCCAAGATTTCATCTTTAGATTAACTCCACTTATCCACTAACAAAAACTATACATACCCCTAGCACAGTTGCTTTTACCCTTGGTATTCTTCACACAGCATGCAGAGCAGATCTTCTTCACAGTCGGTCCGCCAGTGTAGCTTCAGCTTGTCTGGTCAGAGGTTCATGCACATTGCACACAAGTCAACACTCGACACACACTGAGAGTTGAGACAGCGCTCTAACTGGCCAGAGTTTAATGTGGGGGAGGGGACTGCGTGAACAACCGAAACTAGCTGAGCTACTCCTACTGGGGGCCGGAAAGGGAATTGGGGATCACGTGTATTCGATCGATGTACTGCTGCGAAGAATTATAAAAAGGGGAGAAATTCATGCTGTGATCTTGACCCCTCCGCGCCACGGCGATGATCTCCACCTCTCGCGGCCAGTCCTCGTTGTTGTTATAGTGGCCTCCTTGGTTTATGACAACATTTAGTTTTTATCGCATAATTTTGCAGTGCAGTCCATCTAGAGCTACACTTTGAGGAGTTACACACATGATGACAGATGAGTTCTACACTCGATGTTCCACCCCTTATGGAATATAACTATTACAGTATAACTATTGTACCCATTCATTTAGCTGTAGTCACAGGGGGCCCATGCCACAAGAGATTTGCACCCCAGATAGTAGATTCAGAGTCCCAAAGACCCCGCGCTAGTAGCAGTGTGGATTGGTATTGAGTGACATTTGAGTTTGTTTGTCTATGTGTCTAGTAAACCAGTATACATATACTCTCAATAACCTGTGATAAGGATCGTTATGGAGGTTGATAATCAGGTGCAAGGATATGGCCAGCAACCCCAGGGAGGCATGGTTCCTTCATTCCAGCCTATTCAGATAAAAGGGAAGCTAATCGTCTCGGTTATTGAAGCAACAGGATTGTTTTCGGAGAGCAACCCCCACATGTGTCAACCATATTGCGTTTTAGAATACGAACGTGTTCAGGCGATGACGAAGATAGAAAATGGGTTTCGGCCGTCTTGGCAAGAAAGTTTTATTTTTGATTGTGTACACGAAGCCGGTGAGCTTACGTTAACTGTGTGGGACAGAGGTGTTGTTAGCGACAATGACTTTCTTGGATTTATTAAGATTATGCCTAACCATATTGACGGAAAAGTCAGTGATAATTGGTATAAGCTGACATCAAGGCAACACAAAGATCACGCCAAAGGGGAGGTCCACCTCGCCTTTTGTTTCAAGGCGGCTCCGAAAAACTGTGCCATTTCTTTGGAAGATTTTGATTTGCTTAGGGTTCTTGGGAAGGGGAGTTTTGGAAAAGTCATGCAGGTGAAAAAGAAAGACACTGGTCAACTTTATGCAATGAAGATTTTGAGAAAAGCGCAATTGGTGGAGAGGGATGAGGTAGAACACACGCGCTCAGAGAGGCAAATTTTAGCTGAAATTAAGTGCCCTTTTCTAGTATCAATGAAGTTCTGCTTTCAAACTCCATCTAAGATCTATATGGTTTTGGATTATGTTCACGGGGGAGAGCTGTTTTATCACCTTCAGCAAGAAGGTAGATTTCACCCTTCACGAGCAAAATTCTACTCAGCTGAACTAATCCTGGCGCTTGAGTACCTTCATAGTCTGAATGTGATTTACCGTGATTTGAAACCCGAAAATGTTTTACTAGATTACAATGGGCATGTAGTCTTGACTGATTTTGGGCTGAGCAAAAGGGGAACAGGGTATGACAGTAAAACGAAGACATTTTGTGGTACTGCAGAGTACCTCGCTCCAGAAGTGCTGAAGGGAGAAGGATATGGAAAGGAGGTGGACTGGTGGTCTTTGGGGGTGCTTCTTTATGAAATGCTAACAGGTCTCCCACCCTTTTATTCGGAAAACACAAACACTATGTACAAACTAATCTTATATCAAGATATCTCATTCCCTGAATACGTTACCCCGGACGCTGCCAATATTTTATTTTTGGTAAGTTTTTTTATTTGTGTTGTGCAATGTGCAAAGCATTAAAGGGGGGGCGTGAGTTAACCGCTTGTTTTTTTTTTTCGCATACAGATGCTTCAGCGAAATCCAGATGCTCGTTTAGGAGCGGGTCCATACGATGCTGAGCCTATAAAGAGTCACATATTCTTTCAAGAAGTGAATTGGGACGCTCTTCTGAAAAAGAGAATCCAGCCACCTTATAAACCCCGCTTGGTAAGTGTACAGTTGCTTTGTGTGAATATTTACGCAGGATAGAGACGATCAATCTAACTTGATATTTGTGTACCATTTCAATCGTTTCTTTACTCTTGCATTTGAAATTGCTTTAGCATTCTGCGACAGACACCAGTAATTTTGACCCTGAGTTCACATCTCAAAAGCCAAACGATTCATATGCAGCTGATACCCATCTGAGTACCACGATGCAACAACAGTTCCAAGGCTTTTCATACGTAGATGAGAATGCTATGCAGAATAATATGTAAAAAAAAAATCAAAAGGGGCGATGTGGATGGGAGGAAGGCTGGCGTAGGCAATTATTTATGGGTGTAGAGCTTTTCAACAAATGAGCTGAAATATTTCAGTTTTTGCTTGACATCAGAAGGCATATTCTTATCCAGCTCATACCTTGATATACGAAATAAATGAGCAATTAACATCTTTTTAAAATTGAATGTATATTTTAAGTCAATAATACTTACCATGTTTCACGTCCATTGCCTTCTACAAAATAAACGCTCGTTGCGTCAGCAGGCATCTTGAGAAACACACCATCAATAAATTTTACACAGAGATCCCCGTTGGGGTGTTGAACAGCCGTTCCAACCCGGGGTATGGTGCAGGTCTTCTGCTCGCTCTGCTGATTTGCACTGCACCGTGAGCTATAGTTCGGGCCACCACCAACCGGAGGGGAGCATGATGAGTTTCTTCTACTCTGCTTCTGGCTGCCTGATGATGAAAATTGCGATACTGACCCTTCATATGAGACAACCGATGGAGGTGCTATCACACTCCCTGGTCGTTTCCCCGCCCCTTGCTCTTGTTTACTTGTTAAAATATCATTGGCGGTTACAGGAATGTGACCAACTGGCGCTTCATCGCTCACCTTTTTATCCGAATCGCAATATTCATTTGGTCTTCTCGAAAGAATAACAGGAAAGCATTCATCCCCGACCTTACCCAATAGCAAATTCAGTTCGGTTAGTTTAAGCAAGTTATCATAAGCATGCCTAATTAATCTTTTATCTTCGCTTCTTTCAAAAGAGGGTTGGCCCTCCGCATCTTTCAGTCTGCAATTGAACATACGGGACACCCCTGACTGTTCAATGAATCTCACAGTTTCCTTCGCTGATGAGTACTGCACTTTGGCGCCGTTGTAGAACCAGCACTCAAAATCTGGAGGGTTGTTTTCCATAAGCATGCACTTGGCCCGATCAGTATAAATTGTTAGCTTTGGTGTCTTGGTTTTCACCAAGTCCACAAATTGAGAAGCATACTGATACTTCTTTACGTGCTTTTCTGGAAGTTCATCTACTCTAAAAGAGTAAATATCGTCTGGATGTCTTGACAAGGGCTTGGATATACTGATCATTGCACCCTCAGATGAGACACTAAAGATTTCACATATGCTTTCGCCTTTTAAGAATTCTAATTTCACATCCCCATTTTCAATTATATTTACAATTACATTCCTCGCTTGCTGCCTTATAGGTCGAAGTCTTTTGGTATTGAGTTTGTCTACGTGGCACAACTTCGCCACTGGGACTGGGCTGTCAACACTCCGAGTACGCTCGAATGGAACTTTTCTCGTTTTATCAATAACAGGAGAATTTCGAAAATTGGGAATATTTTCCCCGTCGATGCGCCTAACATTTTTTCGCACACTGTTCTCTGGAGTTCTACTGGCTTCTTTGAAATTAAGGGTATTGTTTACTTTACCAAGGCTATGATCCACACGAAGGGGCTGCAAAGGAGATTTCCATGAATTTGAATTTGAATTCCGACGGGGGGTTATGGTTGGATTTAAAAATCTATGACGAAGAATAGTTTGAAGAGAGGGCCTTTTTGTTGGATCTGCTTGAAGAAGGTGTTGGATAAGGTCTTGAGCAGCAGGACTCACACTGCTGGGAATCGAATATTCGCCTTTCTGAACTCGCGCTAAAGTATCTTTCACATTCTTTCGTTCAAAGGGGGGGTTTCCAACTAGCATGGTGTAAAGGATACACCCTAGCGACCAAACATCTGCCTGCAAACCATGAGGCTGATGCTGCACTATTTCGGGGGCGATAAAGTTCGGTGTGCCGCACATTGTCTTTCTTGTTTCGTCGACGTTTTTCAATTTTGCAGCAAGCCCAAAATCAGCAATTTTAATTTTTTTATCACCAGTAACCAGTAAATTTGATAATTTTAGATCTCGATGGATGATACCAAATGAGTGCAAATAGCTAATCCCCTCTACGATCTGCTTCAGAAATTCCCGTGCCTCTGATTCTCTCAATTTTCTCCCCATGTTTCGCAGGTACGAATACAGCTCCGTGTCACATAATTCTACAACCATATATACATAATTGTTATCTTCAAAACAGTTGTGAAGAGTAAGGATGGAAGGATGCTTCAGCTGATAATGAACTTCGATCTCACTCTTAATCTTGCTAACTAAGCCAACAGCCATCATCTGCTTTTTATCTATAACTTTAAGAGCAACCTTCTCTCCGGTATGCTTTGATTGCGCTGCATATACGCATGCAAAGCCTCCTTTACCTAGTAGCTCTTTAACATTAAAATCACACAAGCGATCACCCATCGTCAGCCCAGCCTTCAGTCTACTTATTTTCTTTCCACCATCGCTCCCATTTTTGCACTTTTCTCCAGATGCAGGATCCCTTTTTGGGATATTAGCAATAGCAGGTGTAGACATAGCAGATTCTATTCCCCTCTTCTTCGCACACGAAGTACTGAAATCAAAATCAAAATCACTCACCGAACTAAAAATGAAACAGAGCCAATAAAATCAAAGATCCAAAACAAAAACACAAAGGCGGAAACAAATCAACTCCAAACAAAAAAACAAAACTAAAAAATAATAAATAACTTGCAGGTTGGGAATTTCAGATTTTTTTTTTGTTTCCTTCACGGGACTTCCTTTTTTTATTATTTTTGGCGGGAAAAGTTCTTAAAGTTGATTTTTGCTTTCCTTCTTTTTGCTTTCTTCCATTTTGCTATTTTGTTTTACTTGGGGACGGAGATTCAAGTTGTAAGGATAGAAACCATCAAAAGGAAGGGACTAAGATATGTGATGCGGTACCTAATAATATCAGAGATATCAAGGGGTGTAGAGGTGATGGACCCCAAGCCAATGCCTCGACATTGAGCTGTTACGCACAGAAGAAAGAGGAAACCAAAGGAAATTGAAGTTTTAGTGCGGAGGTTATTTATTAATGGATTTCCAATGAAAGAACGTAAGAACATTGTGCCGTGTTTCAAAGGTACTGCAAAGACTTCATCGCCTTGCAATTCATTTTCATTCGAGAATAATCCTTCGTTTGGATGATGCAGCTTTTAGGTCATAAAGACAACAGTGAGCTAAGTCCATCATAGAGCGCCCAGGAATCAAAGGTTTAGCCTTTGTTGTGAATGTGATTTCTTTTTTTCTTTCAAAACAACGAGATGTGCGAGTAATAGAAATTGACGGTTTTAAATTAATAAGCCTTAGTGAACAACCGGGTTGAGAGGATTAGCCTTAATCTGGTCCCATTCCACTCCTGAATCAAGATCGCTATCCAGTAGCCCAATCACAGCAATGTTATCTCCCCTCAATATAAAAAGCCCCAGAACAACTTGCTCCATTCCATCCACGGGACTGAAGACTCTCTCGTGGGTATCATTCAGGATAACGTTGATGACCTGATCAAACCCCTTCAGAATCCCACATATAACCCTCCCATCGTTGGTTACAACCAATACCCGCTGGTTTAAATACCCTTCCATCCCATTTCCCCTCATTGTAGCCTGTTCAGAATACACCAAATGCAACCAAATGAATGGCCTTCTTCTTCTTCTTCTACTTGTTTCTTTACGTTGTGAGATCTGGCGCCTTCAGCCCCTTATTTTCCCCTGATTGCTTAGTTTTGAAAACAAATGAAACACAAACAGAAAGAAGATTTACAGAAGCGCATAAATTAAAATAAATCAAACAACAGTAAAAAAAAAAAAAAAAAACAAAA